>CAJNJA010010543.1:0-14136 GCA_905231915.1 Symbiodinium necroappetens
TGTATATGTGTATGTATATATGTATGGGTGTGTGTATGTATACAATGTCTACGTATGACGTATGTATGTTTTAATATCTACATCAAAATTGCATTTTAAGTACTAGGTTTCTCGGTTGTCAATGCAAAAAACAATGTATGTATGATAATGATCATGTCTCTCAGTATAACAAGATATAATATAGTTTCAATATATTATATGTTTGCTCGCAAACGATTCGATCTTTTCCCTGGCTCCGGAAATGGTGCTGTGAACCGGGCTCGCCGAATAGGGGGCGTGTTTAAAACATAATGATGAACCGGAATCGCCAAATGAGGGGGGCATGTTTAAGAGGTGGATATATGATGAACCGGACTCGGCAAATGGGGGTGGGTGCTGAAAATACATGATGAACCGGACTCGCCAAATGAGGGGGCGTGTTTAACATATATGATGAGCCGAAATCGCCAAAAGAAGGGGCCTGTTTCAGATATATGATGAACTGGAATCGCCAAATGAGGGGCCGTGCCAATAGCTTAATGCAAAGCAGGACCCTACAAAGTGTATCACCTAATCGCTTGATGCAAAGAAAGACCGTACAACTTGTAATTCCCCAAGAGCTTGCTGCACAACAAAACCCCACAAACTGTAATTCCCCAATAGCTTGGAGAGCCTGGAAATTGTTTTTCCTCACTAGCTTGATGCAGAGCAAGACCCTGCAAATCGCAATTCCCCACTAGCTTGATGCAAAGCAGGGCCCCACAAATCATCAGCCCTCAGCAGCTTCACGCAAAAGCAGGCGCATCAAAGAATGGTAGAAAAAAGGGATCGACAAAAATCTCCATCCGTTTCTAACCAGGCTTTTGTCCACAACTCAGCAATACAGTGACCACACACTTCACTTCTGGATCTTGTTTGCCAGATGTCAGTAGCAGCTTATGCTCCAAGCAAGGATGGGCAAGCTTGTCGAGTGTGTTGAGAGGTGCCAAGAGATTGTGCGACCCCAGAGAGGAGAGCAGCATACACAATTTCACACAGGATGAAGGCCTTCGCGCAGCTGATGCGCGACATGGCGACCAGAGGTTCTAGTGTTTCTTATGGCTTTACCACCTTGCCTCGGCTGCACCTCTGTTGCTTGCCAGTCGCCTTGTGGCGAGCAGCAGCGCGCTGGGCTCAGGTTGGTTTGCACTGAGCCCCTGGCCGGCTGCCTAATGCTGCGGGATTTGGCGGAGCAAGGTGGCCGAAGGCTGCTCACCGCACTTGGGGTTGTCTGGGGTTGGCGAAGTGATTCAGGCCAGGGTTGTGGCCACACAATGCAATCCAGGCTGCCATTGCTGGGCTATTTGGGGGTCGCTTTGCTCAACAGCTGCCCGCCGGATGACACCGACTTGTTCTGGGCTTCTTGGCGTGATATTTCCGTATTTCAATGCGGGGGTCTCCGTGATGCAGGGTTGAGGTCAGCGTTTCCAAGTGGGAAAGCTTTAGTATCAGAGCATATGATGAGAGCTCAGCGGCTTTATCAAGACACAGCCACCTCAATGATAGGACCGGGTGTTTTCATTGGTGCGCTGTCAATTTGTTTTCCTGAAGCAATCCGGGCCCCAAGATATTGCCGTGACAAGGATCATCTCTGCGCCCTGAAGCCCGAACCGTAAAGCCGTACCCCCAAACTTTGCATTCGCAACCCTGGCGTGTGGGTACTGAGGACTCCTTGATCCACGTCATGGACTCGCCGGATCTCGCGGAGATTGCGGTCAACAACTTGACGCACGACATGACTTGAGGTTTCGGGCATTGGCCTTCAGGAGTTGCATAGCGGTGGGGCTCGTTCATGAGGAGCGCCAACTATCCAAAACGGGGCCAGCTCAAACCAGGGTCTCATGCTTCCGGACAGTCTCTAGTTTTGTTGCATGGTTTGGAGTCTTTAGGTAGTGAAGTCCACGCCTTCGGGTTCACCAGTATTAATTTGATTCTGTTGCTCGGCCGCCCTTCTGCGAGGCTGTGACCAGCTTAGCTGAACTTTGCCGATCCCAGGATTCTGTCTGAGCAGGTCTACTACCAGACTGGATACCGCAGCTGGCCCGCCAAATAGCGACAAGTACTTTCATGATCTGTATTCTGCGTCTTGCAAGCTTTTGCGTCCCAAGCGTGCCGATCGCTTGGCTTCGGTTTGCATGGCATGACTTGGCCGGAGTGATCGGATTCAGGGATGCGCAGATCGCTAATCTGTGCAGGAAGGTAGGTCCAGGGTATGCGGCACAAAATTCTGCGAGGCTTACCTGTGAAGATGTTGCAATCCATCGGACATGCGTCAATGACACATGGAGTCGGTCACACTCCTCACAGGCATGCCCTACGTTCGGGCTCATGGCCTCTACACCGGCATGGCTTATGCTCCGAGCAAGCCGCAACAAGTCCTGGTGTGGCGTGCGCCGCTGTTCAGCTACTTGTCCAAATGTACATCAGTACTCGTCCACACAAGCAGCCTGGTAGCTGTCCTGTGGAACAAGAGTAGTTACGTAACTCATACGGATGCACGTGCAGGTTGGCATCAGTACACGCTCCCATACAGCCAGAAAACCTTCACAGCAATCTCTCTGCTCCTGTTCGCTGTGGGACCCTTCGAGTACATCACTGCTTTACAGTGCGGATACCGCTTGAAATGGCTGTCGTCAACGCATGCCAATTCCCAGATGGGGTATCCTTACATTCAGGGGGTGGGGCGGTGCACAAGGTGAGGTTGAGCCCTCGACAAACCTTGTGGAGTACATAGCTTGAGACTCGAAGCCCCCATGTTTTGTTGTAAGTGTTGGAGCGCTACTTCCGTCATGACGTTGACTTTACATGTCTATGGGGCTCACTATCTTACTATGGGGCCTCCAAACAGTGTTGAGCCACTCCTGACCGTCGTCTGTGCTGGAGGTTATGTCACCACAAGATGTGCTATCATGCATTTTATGGCCGCCAACCCTGGTCTCAACATCGAATTTCACTTCATGGAGGATGTGATCTGAGCAAATGCCCTTTGTCCACCGAATTTGTTCTCTGCCGTTTCGGGGATGTTGCAGCGTGCATCCTGCAGACTGCGTTTAGTGATGATTCAGACATTCTCTGCGCGAATCCAGCTGTCCTTCAACGTACACCCCCGGGCTCTGAAATTCTGGAACCAGTGCTCTTGGATTCGGGGGGCATGCTTGGAGCATGCCTGAACTAGCCTGTGCGATGCCTTTCGAAGACTCACTGTCGTTCCCCAAGCACGCGAAGATCAGACTACGTGAGATTATCTGCAACGCCGATCTCAATACTTACCAATGATGTAAGAAAGTAGTCTAGACGGCTCCTGCACCACCAAATCCTGTGCCACCTATCCCTCAAGCATCTGCGAGGAGGGTGAAAGCTTGCCATACGCTGAAGTGGCCGCTTTTAAGGCGTGTTCGAGGGCTCGCATTCGGAGGGTTTGTAAATCTTAGCACGAATTCGGACTTGAGTTTGCAGGTTTCGGTTGAGAAGAGCTACGATACCTGGCAGCATTGTAGGAGAGCTGAGCTCCGGGAAGGCTGTGGCGCTGATCCCCTGGGATCATGCCCTCATGACGTTCTACGAGCTGTGTTTCGGCAGCACTGATCGCGACAGAAGCGTCTGCGCAGCTCCGAAGCACGAGTCTTTAGAAGCACCCGAGCCTCAGTTTGTACCACCAAACGGACTGTTCCTAGTGACTACACCCAGCACTGGTCGTCCCAAACTGCGGACTTGGTCTACATGTGTCAGGTATCCTGCCCCAGAAAATGTTGTGTTTGTGTGGAACAAGACTTCGGATCGGCCACAAGTTGGCACGCTTCCAGATGTCGTCATAATGTCATTGCATGACATGGATCTTGCATCCTGGCACCTAGGAGAAGTGTTCAGGTAGCATGCCGGGAGGCTGATTTATACACGTAGCCTTGGGGGCTTTCCTGACTGCATGAGGCAATTGTGCCTGACGTTCGGACTAGAAGCTTTGGCGTTCTCAGCAGTGAATCCTGCCGAAGGGAGAGACCCGGTCCCGCAGTTGCCGTTTCCGCCGGATTAGGTACAGCGGCAACATCCCACTGCTCATGCCCGGCACGGAATGGATGCACCTAGACATGGCATTTCAGATTCCATGTCGCAGCGTGACATGCAATGCTTCAGGATTTCAACATAGCTGGAGATTGGCTCTAGCGGGTTGTGAGGCTTATGCCTTGTGCTGTGCAGGCCCTGGGCGGCGCATTTCAGGTTTTAGGGTCTTGCAAGGGTCAGGGCTTGGAGCCTCGCCGCGCTTTTGTAGGCAAGGGGTTGGCCTGAGGGGTCCGGATCCAGCTGAGCACTCGGCCTTCAACTTCTCTCTGGATCCCCTGGACCATGAACGCACGAAGGGCCCGGCTGGCTCTGGCCCTCGGACCATCGGAAATCCTTCAGACACGGGGAAGGTATCGCCTACTTTACCAGCGCGGTCAGCTCTCAGTCGGTGAGCGCCTTTACCAGGCCCAAGGGGCCTAAAGTGAGGGGATCAAGATCCCAAGGCGTTGAAGGGTACTGTTGATAACTTTCATTACGTTAATAGTTAAGGTCCGGCATACGCTGCGCGCTGTATCAAAAAGCTCCGTACCTGTTGAAACGGGTGCAGGTGCTGTAGACTGGGGCCTGGGGTGTTTAGACAAGTTTAGATCCAACCCCTGACTATCTTCAGCCCCAAGCCGCAGCTTTGCCAGGCGGGGCTTCCTGGATATACACCTCCTTTTGTGGAGTTTGCCGAGGTGAGGTGTTGACTTGCAAAGTGCCACGTCGTGGCAACACACGGGATCTGATACGTGAATAAGAATCGTAATCGTTCTGTACATGCAGAAGAGAGATCTGGTCATCAATCAACCTAGAGGTCGTGCTGTTGTGGTTTCCTGCCTTGCTGGACTCTATACGTGTGTTCGATCCTGCGTAGATCCAACGCATTATCTTGCAGTTTATTATGCAAGTAGTATCCTGCATGCGCGGGGAGGCGGATGTCACGCCTTCACCCCCAAGTGCCGCCACTGGGCTCAGCTCGGCGAAGGCCCACGGTCAAGCATTTGAGGCATGTTTGGATGTCATCAAGTAGGGTTCAGAACCTTCGTTTCCAGCATGCAGGGATTCATGTTTGTTTTCTACTATGCCTGGTTCTGGTTTAGAACTGTAGTGAACGCTTTGGAGATTGGGAGGCTTGTAGTTTTGTAGTTCAGGCTTGCCCATGCCGTCCTGGAAGTGAGACCAAACCGCCGCATGAGCAATCGAGACGTTGTTCACACGAGCCATGTTAATCCTCAAACGTGAATCGGAAGACGACCAGTCGCGAGTCGCTGCCGGCCTCGAAGCCTGGGACCCCTGGCCTCCTGCCGGAACCTGCCAGGCGGCCCGTGGTGTCGCGGAGGACAGGCATCCAAGTCTTCGGGCGTCGAGATTTTTTGGAGCGCAGAAAAGTTGTGCAAGGAGGGTTTTATTTTCAGTGTTTCGCGCTCTCTGCAGAAGGTCCCTCATGTTTCGACACGTCCCATTCAAGTCAGGATTGCTAGTGGTTCAAGTTTCCTTGAAGGCTTTAAGCCAGAGATTACAGGCCTAGGCCTAAGCAGCAACACGCAGTCTGATGCAGACAGCAGAATCCGGAGAATCTAGACACTTTCCCCTTCCTTGGCAGCGGACGACTAGGATGTGCTGAGCCGCGGCCTGGACGCAGCTGACCTCGAGACTGCGAAGCAGTGCCGCACGTAAACCAAACAATCCTGCAGTCGTTACGGGCGAAAGTTCAGGGGGGTGGGGAAATCACGGAGCCCAGACAGTGAGGCTCTGGGGCTGATCCTGCTTCGAAGGCCTTGTAAGTCGACCTTCTCTGAAGGGCAGGCCCAGGCGAAGCGAATTTAAATAGTTTTCGGTTCGGCTTGGGGAGCAGTCGGCTGTGTGGAGGGCAGAAGAGATGCGTCCTGCCGGTTGGCAGCGGCATGGCCATTTTCTGCTGAAGCTGTCGCATGACGTGTCGTTATGTAGTTACTGCGCTAAGCATGAACTCTCGCGGAATCTGCCAAGCCCGATACTGCGAAACTAGGCGAACTTCGTCTGCCCATGAAAGTGTAGTGGACCCCAGCCACCATCTAGATTCCTTTCAGTTCGATTGCCAGGTACTTGAAGGCTGCTCTCGATCTCATGAAGGAACGGAGTGAACCTTTCACATTTCTGTGGTTTGGTAGGGTTCAGCGAGATACGTTGAAGCCGCAGAGGAATTTCTAGCAAGAGCGCATGCCTCGCCGTGAAGATTCTTGGGCCAGATGCCCCACTGCGACAAAAGGATATGCGTTACTTCCTGGCGGTCGCCGAGAACAAGACTGATGAGGAAACTCGGACACTGTCTCCTCTGATCATTCCCGGTAATCGGTAACCTCCGAGCCTCCGATTGTGACATTTCCGGTTCTTTGCACGTCAGCCAGAGGACTCGTCGACCTCGATGGGCAGCTTTGGTGCACAGAGAAATGGCATGGCTTTAGATTTGGATTGAGTCAGGTTCAGGAGCGCGCAGTCAGCTCTGAATTGTTGTGCGAGCTTGGACGGATGAAGCTGTGGGTGATGCAGTGCGGTGGCTGTAAGAACGACGGGTGACTTCAGAGCCGACTCTCTGCTCCGAAAGGGTGTTGGCTTTGTTCTGATCACGGTCCGGCAGGGACAACAATGATGCGTGTGTTCCTCTCAGGCATCGTGCGTCGCTCCACATCCGAAGGGTCGAGGAAGCCTGCGCAGGCAAGCAGCTTCGGTGTGCGGTCAGACATGAATATTGGATGATGGGAGTGTACCGGCTTGTCCTTGCAGGCTGAACGCTGGGTTTGGTGTTTTGGGGGTGCGACTTCCTTGTTCAACAAGCACAATCTCAAAGGGACGTGGGTCCCTGATTTGACCCACAGAGGGTTTCAACTGATGTTCTGGAACTGCACCTACTTTGCGGATCTGCTTGGTCTCAGCTTTTAGACTGGTTCTCCATTGGTTGCTGCCCTGTTGGCTCGAAGCATGTGGTTGGTCCTTGTCCGAGGCGATACGCACGCGAAGGGAAATCCCGACACATCCGGCACCTCGTCTTGAACGCACGCCCGACCTAGAACCGCTTCAATGTGAAGCCCGGATTCTCTTCCGAGGAGTTGTGGCATCCCTACACTCCTTTCCAGATGTCTCCTGTCGATTCCAATGACTGGACACGCATGCGCAAGGCGGGTTAGGAGACGAGGTCAGGGGGTTTGCCTTGGTTTAGTCGTGCCGGGGGTCTGAGGATGTCTGAGGTCGACAATGTGGGTGCTGGATGTAGGATGCAAGTTTCATCTACTTGGCATTTGGTTTTTCATTTCCTTTCGATTGCAGCACGACGTCTCCTTTTTTGTTGAAGTGCCGTCCGGTTCGGAAGCAAACCCAACAACACCAACAAGGCGGAGTGCACGGCAACCTCGCAGTCACAGCATATCCTGTCCAGGGTACTTGGTGGCTTCGGCGTGGAGCCCGCTTTGATGCCATGAGGCCGCAGCACTGAGCGCACTCAAAAAGCACGGATAGGAAGCGGCTGATCAGCGCGAAGGGATCCCTAAAGCTCCATGAAGAAGCCCTCTGAGCTTTGCTGCCCTCGAGCTTTAATGTAGAAGCCAACTTGTGTCGGTGCAAGACGTTTCCTGAACTGTTCAAGGGATTTCAAGGGCGGTCTGTGCATCCAGCATGCCTCAATGGTTCGGAAGCGTGCGAGAGTTCTTCGTGCATTCTCCAAGTCCGCCCCGCTCGGTCCTTCAATCGATGCGATTCCCGGAACACGCTCTCTCGATCCGCGAGCTCACGAAGTTTGTGTTGGAGATACGATCTGGGGTTCTTGTGACGGACTTCTGTGCATGCATGGCAACTATGGATATCAATGAGGGTTCGAGGTATGCAATGTTCGGTCTACAGACTGACCTAAAGGCTCATGCGAAGCTCGGGGATCCTCCAAGGCCTCCTGCTCTTCCCTTTTCTCGGCGTGCATGTTGAACAGGTACTGGTACCAGCCGGCGGCTTACTTTTCTCCGGTTTAGGCCTAGGCACATCCCCTCCATGGAAGATGGAAGACGCGTGCTCTAAGCAGTGAGATGTTGCCGCTTGATGCTTGTCCAGGATCTTGCCTTAAGGGAGTGGAAATGCATGGTACACTCGGACCGTTTCCAAGCTCCTGAGCGCCTGATGAGGTACTCTGACTTTGCTCGGTTTCCAGGCAGGCATTCATGCAAGCAGTGAGTACAAGGGAGCACCAGGAATTCAACACCTCGTCGGATCTTGCAGTTGACTTTCAGTTGCGACCCTGAGTCATACCCATGACGGAGACTTGGGTGCAGGGAGTTGCCCTGTCCGTTCTGACACCCCGCACATGTCCCGCAGGCACGGGCCTGTCTGGAAACCTGGTGCGAGAGGGCTAGTTGGGGTTGTTTTCACAGTGGGCCAGGGTGAGTTGTTCAAGATGGGAAGGTATCAACTGCTGCCCTGCAGCGAGAGTCTTAGCTTCCAGTGCAATGGCCAATATAACTGGAATATGTAACAGATATACTCAGATTAAAAAAATCTTCAAGAGTCCACGAGTGCGTTCCGAGACAAAGTTGAAAAATGTAATGCCGGCGGATTAAACATCAACGTAATCTGAATCAACACGTTAGAAGCATGTTGATGTGGCCAAAACATAATCATGTGTCTTGAGTTCTAGATTCTAGCCCGCATCTCTGCGTAGACTGTCAGATTACGTGCGTGCCTTGGGTTTGTGAGTAAAATGTAGTGTTCCTGTGGACTGTCAACAAGCGCCGTTCTAGGCTCAATTTGTGCCACAGCCGGCCAGGAATCAACTACTTCGCCAACCTGCCAGATCTCCTGTGCATGTCTCGGTCTCTGGACATTCACCATGCCAGTGCAAAGATGCGGCGCTACAACGCCCGGACCTCATGGGCTAATGCTAATGGATGGTGCCTTTTCCTTGCGTGGGGTGGGGGAAGAGGGCCCTTAGGCTTGCCTCTCTACAGTTCGTGTTGTTTAAACGTGATAGGCGTGTGTCATGTGACGAGCTGTCGAGGCCCTCCAGCACGCAAGAGTGGGCATGCCAGGTTCTTCAGAAAAGCTTGTAATGATTGAAATGAAAGGAGCCTGCATCTTGTCTTCCAGGCCCTTTGCGAGGGTATGCGAAGGGTTGAAAGGTTCGACGGTGGGCACCACCGTCGAAATCTTGAGTTTCAGCAAAGCACATGTAATGAAGGCAGGGGGTGGAATGAGTAGTAGCGCTATTCCTTAGGGATCTTTCTTAATATGAATATAGTTCAATCTTCGAATTTTATACGGCCCGCATAGTATGCAATACCACATTGCAGGTTGTTTCGCAGGTTCGTGCAGGCAGAGACAGCAGGGAAGAGGCGAAGCGGATTGGCTTCCTCTTGGGCCGACGCTTCCGTCGGCCTGTCGGCCCTTAAAGTCCGGGGCTTCTGAGCCTCAGGAATGATTGGGTAGGGATGGATTGTGTAGTACATGTAGTACCGAATGTATATGCTTCGACTCGAAGCAAAGTCCTTCGCTCGAAGTCTTCACTGGCCGTTCCCCATATCATCCTAAACCTTCCCCGAGGAAGAGAGCCTCGTCCACTCGGTGAGCTTCTGGACTTATTCGCTTTCGAAGCTGCTTGCACAAAAGTCGATTGCTTCGAGCATGAACATCGCTCAGATATTCCATTTGAGGCAGTTTGACTGAGGCTTTGAGGTTTGAGAGTTTTGAACTTTTTCTTTTGACGCTCTGGTGGGGTGAAGGTGTTTGCCGTATTCACGATGCTGTCCGTTTGATGTCAGCATGTCCTGAGTTTGCTTTTTTCCAGGCTTGCATCTATTGAAGCCTGAAGCCGTTCCGAGTGATTTCTAGAGACATGTTGACGAGATAAAGTATTCACGCAGGGCTCCAACTCGAACCATTGCCAGCCGAACATGGCGGTTTTCGGTGTACAACGAGACAACACACACACACACAACACACACGCTTTTACTTAGAGGCTTATCAAGCGTGACTAGTTGCTTTTCCTGCTTATTCCACAGCTTTCTCATGCTGAACGCTGTGAAAAAGGAGCAGCAACACTTTACCAGGCCTCAGGGGTCTACGGGTGCCATACGATTGGGAGCAGTCAGTAAGTAAGTGTTCCGCACCACCGCAGCTGCCCACAAGCATGGCTTCATCATCTTCCGTGCTCCCCGCCATAGCCGAGGGGCACGTGCAGGCGCTGCTGAACTCGAGCCCTAAAGTTTTATCCTCTGGGCACATACTTGCGACATGTAGATCGACAGTTCTGCGAGCCAGATCAAGAACTAGAGCTGCTGCTGCTGCTGCTGCTGCCGTTGTTGTCGTTGTTAGCCATGCCCGGGGTCCTTTGCTGCGTGAGAAGTATGGGCGTTGGCAGAGCTTGGGTTTCCGGGTCAAATTGGTCTAGATTTTCCGTCTGTGACAATGACAAAACCCAGGAAGGCTCAGGATTCGGAGCTTTCAGTTTGGGGTTGGGGATGGGCAAACGCAGAGCTTCGTTCGGGACCTGCGTTATCTGAAAACAGCGAGGATTCGTGTCGAATTGAGTCGTCAAAGACCCAAAGCGTTTGCATTACGATGAACTTGAGATGCCCAAACCCAATCTCGGGGCCTTTGCAGGATTCGGCAGGGGCGAAGCGCTTTATGTCAGAGCTCATGAACACACTGGCAGGAGCCTCGTTTAGTCTGGCTTCGATTGTAGAAGGTAGTGTGATGGACGCATTGAGGCCAATTGGATTCTTTAGTTGCCAGGACAAGAACTGCTTCAATTTCAGTGCGATGTTGACATTCCGGGTCGCTCGAGGGTATAGGTTGAGTGCGCGTGGGTTCGTAAACATTCCCGAGGCACCTCAAGCCCTGCGTACTGCTTTAGGTCCGGGCCCACATCGAGGACGGCCGCATCATAAGTGGCCAGCTGTGGTGCTTCGACCAGCTGAGGCCTTTGCTATTTTTCACACACCCAGTGGCCGCAGTCTTCAAGATTTTGGGCTGCAAGACAACAACTTGAGGATTTATGCGGGCGTAGAGTTCAGGATTTTGGCTTTGAGCCTGCCAGGTGCTCAGGGAGATGGTGGGAGAATTATCGTTTCAGGCTGCGAGAGCTTTTCGAATTCAGCTTCTGAGGATCGGAGGGCTCATAGTGTCATAGACTTATAAGCTTGGTGTGCATCTATGCAGAAGCGCGGTGTCGTCACTTGTGTGACCCATCCCCTATTGAAAAGAGCATTCACGCAGTGTCGGATCTTGAAGGAAAGGCTGTGGAGTGCTGAGTGCAAGGGATTCATTTCGGGTCAGAGACCTTCCGGCTGGCAGCCTGCAGTGGCCAATCTGCCCAAATCGGACCTATACTGGGGCCAAACAGGATGTGAAACAGGTGTGGGCTGGCAGCACGCAGGGGCCGCGCTGGCAGCGCACAGCGGTCTTATGATCAGATTTTTTCGCTTTTCGGTTTAGACGAGGAAGTCTCAGAATGTCATATTGATTGAAACAAACATTTTGACACGGCGAGGCATCGTTTAGCGAATATAGACATAGCAGCCCGCAAAGGTTTCGCAGCCTGTTTGGGCACAGTATAAGGCTGGTTTTGGTTGCCAGGACAAACCCCTTTTGAGCGCGTTATGGTCGCTGCGTGCTGTGGGGCAAAGAGTCAACACCGCATCTGCGGGCCGATAGCCCGCAGCAGGTGATGCGCCCAAACAGGATGCGGACGCCGGGCCCAAACAGGGTGCGGGCTGGCACCGTGGCCGCTGGCCGTGCACAAACAGGCGACGAAACTGGTGCAGGCTGGCAGCACACCGGCCATAATGCGACCAAACAGTTTGTAGGACCGTTGTTGAGTTTTACGGCATGTTGGGGCTTGCGATCCTTGTTTTGTGGCTTGTTCCGATGCAGACAGTGCAGCATGCATCCCTGACCTCTATTCCGGCACGTGAGGCTATGAAGCCCAGCTTGGCAAGCCTCAGCCCCCATGCGCTGCGGGCCAGTGTTTGGTTGGAGAATGGCCTGTGGGCTGCCAGCTGGTGTTTTGCAGCCTGTTTGGGCACTGGCGGCTGCGGCCTGCGGGTCGCCAGCCTACACCCTTTTTGACCGCATTTTGGCCGCTGCGAGCTGGCCTGCTTGGGCAGTATGGCCACTGGGGCTGCCAGCCTGCACTGTAAATTGCGGGCTGGCAGCCCGCAGCGGCCGCGGTGTGCCCAAACACTGGCTGGCAAATCGCCGCAACGCGCTCAAGCAACGGCTATAGGGTTGTTAGCCGTTGCTGAGATGTACGGCATGTTGAGGCTTGCAGTTTGTGTTTTGTAGCTTATGCTACACTTGCCTGTTCCAATGGGTACAGCGGGGTTTGCATCCCTGACCTCTAATCCGGAACTTGAGGCTATGAAGCCAAGTTGCAACCAAGCAGCTTGCCAACCCCCGCCCGGGACAGTAACCTTTGCAGGAATCTCATCCTCTTGAACGGTTTCGAGACTCGCACCGAGCAGGCGAGAGCCAGATGAGCTTGCCAGTTTGCATAGTTCGGTTCAGTTGCATAAACGCAAGCGTGCAATTGTTGACCCCAGCCCCTCAATTTTTGCTTCACAGTGCCTCCGCTGAGTCAAGCCGCAAGGACGGACAGCAGCACCGGTCGTTGGGGCCACTGGTCATGGTATGGGCCTCCTTTGGCATCATAAAACTACGGACATCGCTGACATCGCTAGTGTCCCTAAGGTGCCAGGAAAATACATCCTGAAGCTGGAGTCCACCAAGGCGGCATGTGAGGTGGACCGCCATCGTCAACCGGTTGTTGCTGTTCACCTCGCTTTTTCAGGACCTGTAGGGTTGTGGCCTGTTGCATACCCATGGACCTTCAAACAGCAACTTCTTCTACCGTATATACCCAAACACTTGCGAGGTGAGCCTACGGGTTCAACTCGTGGTCTTTGTTCCAGGCCGCGGCTGCGGCTACCGCCAAGCAGGCGGATGCAGTGAAGTGAGGAAGAGAAAAAGCTTGGATGCAATGGAGTTGGAGAAATGTAGGTCTGTTCTGATACTCCATGCCTGAAGACTGCTGAAAAGGTGAGGCTCACAGAGAGTGGGGAGATCTTCAGGATTCAATCTCCGAGTGTGTGTGTGTGTGTGTAACTGCATGACTGCTTACTCGTTTGCATAGTATAGCTTTAAGCATCATGCATGTTGCTTCCGTCTCCGGATCGCTTTTTCCTTCGTGCCAGCTCCGGCCCGAAAGGCTGCTCTGCACTAGTTTGCAAACAGCATGGCCCTCTGGTGGTCATGCAGTGTTGCTGAGCAGTAGATTTGCGTTTCGCGTCTGGAGCCTAAGCGCCTGGCCCACTTTACCCGGATGGACCCAAAGCTCTCGCGATCACTTGTGGCTGTCTTGTGGCGATTGCGGCTCGAAAGCTTTAGCTGGATCTCCATCCCTCTCCCCGGGGCGCAGTGTGGCCCTTGGCAACCTGGGGTTGGGCCACAGGTGTAAGCTTGAAACCCTGAAGCTCTTCAAGCCCAAGGCCAAAAGCAAACATTCTCTGACAACCCAAGCCGAGCACTAAGGGTCAATGACTTGGGGCTCAGGATGTAGAGCCGTTTCCATCTTCATAACAGGGCCAAGTGTCGTGGGATGGCGACTGGGCTTAAGGTCTGGAGGCGTAGCGTGAACAGGATTCTAGTTTCATGGGCGTGGTTCTCGATTTGCAGTAGAGTCAAGCACAGCCAGTTTATTTCAGGAGTGCATTTCTGTGTAAAGCTATGGTTGATGCCTCTGGCTAGGATTTCGAAGGGTTGGCAAAGGACACTTGTTGCAATCCGGTCTGTCGTCACTGCAATACGAGGAGGATCAGAGATTTGCCAAGATGCCAACAACGGCCGTCATGCAAGTGCGGGCACAGGCCTGGAGCTGGCAGCCGCAGGCCCTGAACACCCGTGAACCCTGCAACTCCAGCATCTACACGGTGCGCAAGGTCGCGGGATTGACAAAGTCCGCAGCACAGCCTTACTGCCGAGGTGCCCGCTTGGGGCCATGGATGGCGAGGACATGTCAGGGTATTCGGGGTGGAGGTGTGAACGGGGTTGGGGGGGGGGGGGGGG
>CAJNJA010010544.1:0-14136 GCA_905231915.1 Symbiodinium necroappetens
ATTGCATGGCCAGGGGCTAAGCCCAGAACCCCACACAAGTGATGATGGCGAGAGGCTAAGCCAAAATCCTCTTCAGGTCCTACTCCTCTGTGTTGGAAAGACTGCTAACATGTATGCTAAATCAGTCCAGAGGGAGGATTGCACAAGTGTGTGTGCGTGTGTGTGTGTGTGTGTGGGTCTTGAACTTTGTGTTGACATGTCCGTCGGTCAATACATATTGACCGAGACAACTCAATGTATACTGCTGTACGCGTATTATACGAACTCACACCAAATCTTGCGTCCATCCATCCATACATCCATCAATCCATTGCCCATCCATTAATTCATTCATCCACCCACATACCCACCCATATCCATCCATCCATTCATCCGTTCATTTTTATGCATACACAGAAAGACCATAATAGCAGCACCCGAACTTTTTCTGCATTTCCACAAGTGAGCACATGTGTACACATCAAGCACCGTATTGCATGCATGCATGCATCCATACGTCTACGTTCCTACATGCCTACATACATACACACATACATACATACATACATACATACAGACATGCATGCATACATACATACATACACATACAGCTACACCTACAGATACACATACACATGCACATGCACATGCACATGCACATACGCATACGCATACACATACACATACACATAAACATACACGTACACATACACATACACATACACATACACATATATATACATACATACATACATACATACATACGTACATACACACACATACATACATACATACACACACATACATACATACATACATACAACCCATCCATCCATCCATGCATGCATACATACGTACACACACATAAACACATACATACAAACAACAAACAAAGAAGCAAAAAAAACATACATACATGCATACATCCATACATACATACATACATACAAACATGCATGCACACACAAACAAACTAACGAACAAACAAACAAGCAAGCAAACACAAAAACAAACAAACAAACATACATACACACATACGTCCATGCATACATACATACGTATATACATACATACTTACATACATACATACATACCTACGTACATACGTACATAAGTACATACATACCTACCTACCAACATACTTACATACATACATACGTACTTACATACATACATACCTACATTTGGTCCTGTTAACACTATCAACACGAGAAAAAATAAAACAAATGCTTATTGTGAGATCGCAGACGGAATACATACCTACCTCCATACATAATTACATACATACATGCATGAATGCATGCATACCTCCACGTGCGTACATACCCACATACTACCTACATACATACATCCATGCATGCCTGCCTGCATGCATGCAAACATACATACAGACATACACACGTACATGCACAACTAGATGCTGCTGCTGGTAGCACCTCGTAGCCGAGACCTTCGCTAGTTCAACCCCAGCGGCTTGACGGTGCCAGGGCTGCTTCCGAAGTGCTCCAGCCAATGGCATACTAGAATGGCCAGAGAAATCCCACAGAAGCGGCACACGAGGCCGATGACGAGCATGGGAAGCACCCGCGTGGCTTGCACGAAGACTGTGACATCCTAGGCTGACGAATTCGTCTGCTGCTTCTCTTTGCAAGTTTTGGCCACTGGTCACAGCTCACTAACATGGACATGTCTGCGCATGTTGAACAGGCCCCGTACTGAGAATGCTTTTTCTGAATCCTAGCCCGTGACGGAAGCGTCACAAAACCCTGCATCTAAGGCAACTACGCAAGCCTTGCGTTGAGTCAGTCCACACACCTGCTGCTGTAGAGTCGGTGTTTGTCCGTTTGCTCTATGTCGCATTGCCCAAACAAGACTAAGACATGGCAAAGGCTCCTGCATCCCAAGGGGGCTGACGCGGTGAGTCCGATATGCCGAGCATGCTTAATATCTGCAATGCTGACTTGCGATGCCTTCGTGTCGCCTCCTATCGACAATGCCGTTGTCCTACTTCTACGGCTTGTGAAACCTGCAATGTCCCCAACCTCAATCTTGTGACCTGAGGAATGCTACAGATCCAGAGTAGGCTCCTGATAATCCAGCTTCTCATGCTTTGCAAATCCTGCTGAATCCCCCTTGTCCACTCCATGTTTGTTCCAGGTAATGCCAGTCAATAGTGCAGGCTGCCGTTGGTCCGCACAGGCTGTTGCTCTGTCGGGCAGCTATCTTGCTGCCGATCATGCTGAAAAGGAAGATCTGGCCAAAAACCTGACAAGAGTAGAGGGCAGAGGGCAGCACACATCTTTTGCTGTGCATTACGGAGCAACAGCAACCTCAGCCACCCTCGCCACCTTGCCTCAGCTTCAGCTAGTCGCAAAGGCTGCTGCCAGGCAGCCCAGACTCCGCCTACTACAGCATCCAAGTTGTTCTCGCGATGCCCGGTCAAGTTGGCTTGACTGAAGGAGCAACCCAGCCTGAGATGGCCGAACTCAAGGCTCTGTACTGAGCCGAGGGCAAGCCGAGCCAGCCGCTGAGCCGGCTGCCGAGCTGCACAATCACCAGCAGCTCTGGCTGGAAGAGCGAGCCCGGTGCGAAGCCCATCGGCACCAGCGGCGTGCCGCCCGTCTCCTGTAGAAGTCGCACAAAGGCACACAAGACGTACTACGCGCTGCTGAAGGCAAAACACGCAAAACACGCTGAAGAGCGGAAAGGCACCGCTCCCGCCACGCGCTGGGTCCTTCGGAAGGCCGAGCCCAAATCCCGCCAGCGCCACTGCCAAGATGAAGAGATACGTCTCCTGCCGATGGCTGCCATGGGCACATCTCACTTGCTTAGAGCTGGCGAGGCGAGACGGAAGGTCCTCGATCCTGCCAGTGAAGCCAAAGGACCTGGCAGTGTTGCACACAAGCCATGGCGCTCGCGCTCGCGCGCGCATGTGCCAGGTCGTTTGCATGAATTGCACCGAGCACAAGGTGCGATATTGCATGATCGAGCCGCATGTTGCTTTTGTTGTGGGCTCCATACAAGCAGCACTGCCGACTGGGCAAGGCACGCATGCCGTTTCTGCACCATCTGGCCCGTGACGTTACCTGCCGAAACGGAAGGGCTTTGAACACTTTCGGCCTTTGCACCTTCAGCAACGCTCGGCATCGCCCCGACTCGGCCTAAGGCGAAGCCCATGACGACGGTTGCGATCAAGCGAACAACGTTGGCGCCAATAATTGCAGCCTCGGACAGCTTTCCGAACCCACATCTTTCGCTGTCCCGAGGTGCTAGAAAGGTTTTATACTGTGTATGCCTGGCATTAGGCAGGCACTCCTGGCATCTCAGTCCGCGGCGGGGTCTGCCGAATTCGACTTTGACACTTCGGCAAAGCCCGACAGAAGCCCGAAAAGGGTCAGCACAAAAGAGGCCTTGGCTGTTGGCGGCTGCCGCTCTGCTTTTCAGTGCATGGCACGGAAAATTTCGACAAAAAAAGCCAGCATGATTTCCAATGTCGGCCGGCCTCCAGCGGAGCAGTCGTAAGGACGAGTCGGGTGAGCTCTGCTTTTCCTGACGACAGGATAATTAACCAGCAGCTCAAGCGGCAAGACGCCTTGCCACGTGGTGCCACTGCCCTTGCCCGAGCACCTGATGGTACCTGATCCTCCATCTCGATCATCTTCGGGATGACAATGCCATCTGCTAAGCCGCAGAGGACAGCTCCTGTCATGCAAGGTCTAGGGATGAAACTCACGTCTACACCAGGAAGCCCACTCCCATTCTCGTGCCTGTCACACAGGCTTCGATGCGCGACAGCTCCTGCATTCTCAAGGCTGCTGGCGCAGCTGAGACACCGGAAGCACATGGCCAGCAATGCAGACATTCTCTGCCATAAGAGTTTAGCAGTGTCTGCCTGGACCTTGCAATGTCCACGCCTCCATGAAGCAAGCCCAGATGGAGATGCCGACCTCAACTTCGAGTTGTCTGCGCATGCTGCAGACAGCCATTGCAGCGGTGCTGAGATTGATCTTGCCATATCTCAAGGCGCTCACGAACTCACAGAAGCAGGGGACAATGCCCAGGATCACCTCCAGCTTCAGAGTTGAGGCTCTCTGATGACAAGTCGAGGTTACAAGGCTTTGATCGATTCTTGTAGCTCACGCCTCACACCTGGAACCAATTTGAAAAGAAACATCCTTGCACGTCGCAGCTGGCCCAACTCGATTTGGGACCTAATTGTTGTGCAGGATTTTATGCAACTTAGCCACATGACGAGTTTTTGGAGTATTGTGACTGATCTCGAAGCCAGCGGTGAGGAGAACCAAGAAGAATGCGCATTCCTCGGAGAAGAGCACTGTCCAAAGCAAGAATATGTCACGCACCGCATCATGACCCCGGACTGCTGCGCATGAACGCATGTGATGCATGTCAGCGTATGTCTTCGCGTCCCTAGGCCCAAGCCTGGAAATGGTCGCGTCCTTCGAGGATTTCCTTAAGATCACACACAAGGTGAGCGAAGTGAGTTCATGCGGCATGATGCTCCATGCCTTTCAACGGCGCGCTCCAACTTTAACCCGCGCAATGGAACAAGGTGGGAAATGTAGCTTTCCCGTTGCTTCCATGCTTCTGTTTGCATCAGGCCGAGTTTGCCACAGAGCCAGCCACTGAGCAGGACGCCCACTGGGCCGGGCAGGTTGCAGGACACGAAAAACGCCCTGCCAAATCACTGACACATTGGCATTAGCACTGCAAAGGGAATGTTTTTGTAATCAGTTGTGCCGATCATAAAAGACACGGCCTGTGGCAAGCGGCAATCATATATATATATATATGCACACGCACACTCCAATGCAGTTCCCCTGCAGTCTCCCTGCAGTCCCTGCACCTCACGTTCCTCCGGTTCATACAACCTGTGTTTGCAGCCGCTGGTTTCTTCGGCACTGGCAGCAGGGAAAAAATTACCATGACAAGCGCTGTGGCATGCCCCTTAACGCTCGAAGGCTGGCCTAAGCAAGTAGCCCACCAGCAGCAGCACAGCCAGCCCCATGACAAGTGGGAAGGCCAAGGGCGGCGCCGCCGACATGGCTCGAAGTCTTGCCCACCAGCACAGCTTTCAGTATCTGCCTTCGTCTGGCCATCAGCCCACTGGTTCGTTGGTTGACCGAAAAAGTCTTGGTAAAGACATCACACCAAGCTTAAACCCTGCATTGGGATCAACCGAAGTGGATCGAGATGTGCTTGCGTTGGATCTGGATCTTGCCACAACGCTCTCACAACGCGCTCCTAATTTGAAGCTCAAGCAGCTGGAGCCACTTGAGCCCCAGGGCAAGCACAAAATGCACACAAAATTTGATACAACACCTATGCTTGTGACAGTATGACATCTTTTGACTCACGCTGTGAAGGTTTTGTTGGTGATTCCTACGACAGAACTACGCCCAACAGCAGATGTCAGACATGGAGCGTTGCCGACTTTCAGATGCTCGAGCCACGGTCGTCCACGTTTCTAATCGCGGCTTCAAGGTTGGGTGAAACGCAGAAACTGCTGTAAAATGAGTTGAGTGGAGACTTTCTGCCTGCCGTGTGTCATGTTGTTAACCCGTGACAGCTCTGAAGATCCCACCGATGACGATCACATTTTAGTAGCCGTCTCAGATGCACTTTCACAGCCACAAAGAGCGAGCAAACTTTCCTCACGGTCAGGAGGCAACTGCAACTCCACACGTATCAAGACCTCTTGGCACGCTCGCCGCGGCACCTCCTCCCCATGCATCTGGCGGGGCAATGGCTGGGCGAAGCGCTCGCCAGGTTTCTTGTGGCCCTGTGTCCTTGAAGCAACATGCTCTTCGAACGTAAAGGGGAAAATACACTTCTGCGACTTGATCACACTGAAGCAGACTGAGAGTGGGACCCGGAAAACATGGGTATCAGACTGTCCTAAGAATGCTTGCATCAACTGGGCAATCCTTCTGCTCACATATATTCCGCCAGGTGCGGCTGCATCCTTGCATGAACGAGACCAAGGTGCGGGTTTTTGCCCAGGCCTCGGTCGACATGAACACGGCTTTGGGAGGTTTGGAGACTGTGCAAAGGGTAAAAAAATGAAGAGTAGCGGAATTGGGACTTCAAGCTCAGAGCTTTCAGTTCTAGGCATATGGTCGCAGAAGCGGTGGCCCTGACGCATGACGCTTGGCCCCAAGTGGAGTGATTCGCTATCTATCTGGGGTCCCAGCACGCGAACTTCAGAACTTTCCTGAGAGCGGGGAGATCATGGAGAGCAACAGGTTCTGCAATCTGAGACTTCTGAAACAATACTGGCCAGTTCAACGACCAAAAACACCCGCGATCGCCAACTCTCCTCACGAAACGTTGAGAAACCGCAGCCTCTCAACTGCACGGCAAGGCACCTGCGCTCTCCGGATCAGGAGCTCCATGCACATCAGGAACCGTTGAGAAGCTGCCTTATGTGACTTTGATGACAGGTTGTCGATCCTCTACAAGTGCCACCGTTTCCAACGCCGGCGCCTCGCGTGTTGCCAAGGAGGCTGATCAAAGACTCATACGGTACATGCCGCACTCGATTGTGCGAACTCAGTGCTTTCCGGAACGTATGGTGATACGAGAGGTTTGAGATCCAGTCTGTGAATGGTTGGGCATTTCCACCAAAGGGCTGAGTGTTCTTCCTAAGTCCTAAGCTAGTGCATTTTTCCAAGACTCCTGGTCTAGGCTGGTCCAACAATTAGAAAATAAACATGGACAAATTATGCAAGCATCAACTCTTCCCTGATGGTGAAACTTCGCGGATATGATTTGTACAATGGTGTCACTTCATCGCAAGTGTCCGCAAGAGTATGTCTTCACTGCTATGACGCTGCACGGAGACGTCAGCGAAAATGAGCCAATGGGGAGCTCGACTGAGGCTGCGGCCATATCGCTGAAGACAAACGCAAGCTTGCGCTTCATGAATTCAACAACCACGATGTGCTCCTGCAACGCCCCCCATGCATCCCCATGCGAGCCTTCGAATTTTGGGCTTCACCCCCCATGCTTCTCAAGAAAACATCAACTGCGTCAACCCTCAGATCTTGGTCTCCGCGTTCGAAAGAGGTAGAGGAGGCATCGGCGTGGGCCCCGTAAGCGACCCTGCAGAGAACCATCGGTCGTCATTTTTGACGATTCGGTACCTCCAGTGCCAGATCTTGCGGTCGACGACAGCCAGCAGTGCTGCAGGTCTGAATGTGTGCTTGACGAGCCATCATACTCTGGAGGTCAAGCGACACTTTCGACACAGCACTGAGGGGAAACTCGATGATGCAGCCACTACCCTGGTCAATCCTCGAGAGCATTCGCCCGTCTGAAGAACCCATGCATGCAAACTTGTCGAGCTGTGCAGCATGGTCCGTGCTTGGATTCTGATACCTTAATAACGACCAAGAGTCTTTAGAGTTTCCAAATTCTCCAGAATCTGACAGTGGATGTCTGAGTACTCCTCAGCCGAAGGTACGGAAAAAAGGATCAAAGAGCACAGAAGCTTCGAGAATCTATGGGTGCAAACACTGTTAGACAAGCAAAGCCCTGATGAGCCGCAGGACACTCATGGGCGCATGACGTGAGGGCACTTCTTGCCTGAGAAAAAGCCGTCTCTTGCTGGCAAGAGTCCTGGCTCGAGCCTGGCACTGGGATGTGAGGAAAGGAGGAAGAATGGTGCCATGCATTCTTTTCTACAGGCCGAGATGCTTATCTGCGTCATGTGCATGCCTCTGTGCAGGTCCAGAACGAAATCCTGTGGGCAAGGGCGACAGAGCAAGAGAGAGCGAGAAAGAGAGAGAGAGAAAACAAAAGAAAGAGATAAAGAGCTGCATGCTCGCCTGCCGAACGGCACCAGCGCATGACTTCGTCCAGACTCACTGGTCGATTAACACTTCATCATACTTTAGAAAATGCGCGGGTCCACGTGGGTCGCAACCTTGATTGGCTGGCGCCCTATTATGCGAAGCCATCTTCGAAACCAGGCCGTATTCAAATGCATCACGCCTGGAACACCCGGAGTAGAGTCGCCCGGCGCCTGACAACGGACGACCGAAGTCCGATGTCCGTAACACTGGCAATTCCACTTTATCCTTCTGGCCCTCAGCCGGCCTGCGTAGAATCAGACACACACTGAAGGTCTTGGTCTTCCTGCAGCTGAGACACTTGTCCTCAGGTTCGTCCGGGAGCGCATCTGGTGGCAGAGGATAGCGTAGCAGCCGTGGCAACTGAATGCGATCCCTGCAGACACACAGGTAAATCACCACACAAGGATGCTGCTGAAGAGAAGCGACAGACCATGCACAACCCTTCTCAGCGCAAGCAACATCGCTTGATAGTGTTACTCTGAACACTGCATGGACAACGAAAACGACTCGGTCGTTCCACGGTGACAAGAGACAAGCTCACCAAGCTAATCAGCCGGCAAACGGAGCCCTGCCTGAAATCATGCTGACGGGGTGTCATTTGCAGTTGCCTTGTCCACTCACCCATGGCCCCGGCACGTGGGGACACCTTGAATGCTACCCGATTGATCCACTGGCTTTGATGACACGCAACACGCTTTGCATCCACCCACCTAGAGCCTCCCAAGCCAAGCAATCCTTAACAACCTGAGGCTCCAAGTCAGAGCCACGCGACCGTGACGTCGAAGGAATCCTGCTCTGTTAAGAGATGGACTGGGTGTGCCAGCCGCGTTTCCAGGACATCACTTGTGAGCTGCACCTTGTTCATAGGCAGCTGCGAAAACTAAAGCATCAAATCAATGGGTGACGGCCAACAAACCGATGAGAATTGATCTGAAACACTGGGCGGTCTGCGGACCTGTCTTTCTTTGGTTACCGCAGAATGTTACATCCAGCCATGGGCACAACCTTCATTTCGCCGTTGACAGAAGTCTGCTCGTGCCTCAGCTGAATCATGATAGGTTTTCCTGGCTTGATGGAATGTACAGTCTGGCTCTGCCTCTTCACTGCACTCACTCCGCATCCTGCCTCGAACCCTTTAAGTTCTGTCCTGCTGAGACATCGGAACCTTGACGGACCTTGCGAGTCTGTGCCACCCAAAGTACTGGACGTTGCAACACAGGAGGTACCTGCAACAGGGTTTGCAGCTACAGCTACACTTGCGGTACGACATCAAGAATCAGACTTTGGCTGATGTGAAGCTTCACCTGCAGCCCTCTCCCATTCTGCAAAACAGGGCTACACGCCTGTCAAGGCCGAGGGTTGTAATCCAGTCGCTCATCATGCGTATCCTGTCGGTCATCTTCGATATTCTGGAGAAACCCCAGCACAAGGACGCAGCCACTGCAGGAACATCACTGTATCTTCAACTTCGCCTGATGAAACAAACGATACATCGAATCTAACATCCAACCAAGGAAGTCCGTCAAGTCATGGGGGCAACCATTGCACGCGGTCTCGGCGCCATCAGGGAGGGACAGGTGATGGTACAAAGACCGGCAGATTTGGTCGCACTGGTTTGGGGTTCGGGCACACCACGGCGGCCGCCTCTCTAGCTTCTGTTTCTCGCTGCAGGATGCATGCATCTTAGCAAGTGGCTTTGCTCTTCATCTGATCGCATGTCTTGGCTTCAACTGGGTTTTTGGTGCCCCTAGCTTCCATGGCCTCGAACCAAAACCCAGCAGGTTCGCACGTATATACTCTTCTTGGCCAGCATGCCACGGAGAGAGTCTCTCTTGAATCCTGGTGTGCAGCTCCCACGTCCCGTCTTCCCGGGGGAAGGCACCTGCACCTTGACCTGCCAGGCGACAAACATAGTATTCAGGAAAGCCACGACCGTCGAACAACGAGTGGCCACAGCGCGTGATGCATTGTTACTGTTGCAAGCAAGTCCATACTGCCATCATGCACTCCGAAGGCCTACTCAATCACCTGCACACGAGTGTGTACGAGATGCAAGTCCCCGCCTATCTACATCAAGCTTATGGATGTCGGATAAGGGGGTAATGCTTGAGCCAAAAAATGGCTCGTCTGCGGTCAGCTTAGATTAGATGTCTGCACCGAGCGCTTCGTAGCAGGCACCTACTTCTCTGCCTATCTCCTCCGAGCCGCTTTTATCACTTCCGAAACTTGCAGACATGGCAAGACATGTTAAGGCACGGACCAACAGCATCAGCAGAATGAGCAAACAAGCAAAAGTCGACGATTCCACCTTCCTATACGTCTACTATACGTGAGGGCCGTGCTCGCGGCTGCGCTCGGCAGACTCTGAGGAGGCAGAGCGTCGTTTCTTCTTCTCCTCCCACAGAAGCCAATCTGGACTCTTGTCTGTGTTTCAAGGCTGAGATGTCCGAGAACGTTCAAGTATGACAGGTCTGAGCTGCAAGGCTATAAGGCTAGAGGCGAGAGGCTAGAGGTAAAGCCTGACTGACGATTCAAAGCCGGCCTAAGAGTTGTGATCTCTGCCTGACTAGCTCCCTTGACCCCTCACCTTTCGGGTTTGCAGTCACCTCGCTTGTTGCACTACGAACCCTGTAAGTCGCCAAATCCAACTTTCAGTAACCTGCCTCTTCGTGCCATGGAAACAGCGCTGCTTTCAAATCGCAGTCGATGCTCCATGCTATTCCCGGCTCCTTCTTTTCCTTGCGGTCGCGATCACGGTCGCCGCGGTCCTCACGCTCGCGCTCGTCCTTAGGCATAGTCGCATGTCCCTGTTGCGACAGACTCTGCAACTACCTGCGGCGGATGCCTTGGAGCCTCCCCTGACCAGCATTTCTGAGGCTGCCGCTTCCTTTCCCATCGCTGCGTCGCCTGCCAAAAGCTGCCGACGGCTACAGGCTCATGCTGCGGTGTGTGGTGGCAAGCACTTCTAGAAGTTCCCTCACAACTACACCAAGAACGCGAAACGTCTGAAACTGGGGATGCCTCAGATGATGCAGCTGAACAGTCAGTCAGGAGCAGAAGCAGATGATGAACCCCTTTCCTCGAAAACTTCGACACTCCTCAGTGCACGCGCCTGCTAACTGCACCCGTATTTCGGCAGCGAACTGTGCGCTGGAAACGGCCGCAGAAAAGGTCAGAATCCGGAACAACTTGCACAGACGTCATACCAAAGCCCTGGCTACTGATCATACTGATCATACTCATACCCATAAACACTGTATTAAGATCGAGATATCACCCAGATACAGTCTTCCTTGCTTGGAGGACACATCAAACTTCAGCAAAACGGATGTGCCCCATATCCATGTGGGACCACGGCCGCCGGTTGGAGGGGAACGGGAATTTGGCGATGTCCCCAGCCTGGCACCACAAACCAATGTCTCCGCAAACACTTCGGCTGACTGCGACAGCCTTGACACGAATCCAATGTAGGGTAATGTAGGGTCGTAAACCTGTCTGCAGCACTGGCCCCCAGACACGTACATGAGTCTCATCGGCCGATGCAAATGTCCTCTTGACCAAAGGCACCTTAAGGCAGGCTTGGGCTTGAGGATTGTAAGCTGGGGCGACACTCTGCATCCTCCACCTACATGCGTAATGAGCCCTGCGGAAAACAGTCCGGCAGGGGCAGCGCCTACTTGTGGTTCTTGCTTTTTCCCACTCATGTCGCACCTTACTATAGCTCTATTCAAGCTCTGTTATGTTCTGTTTCTGGCTCTGGAGACATTCCCGATGCAAAGTCCAGGAATGATGAGCAGCGGTTCCACCGCCCGGCAGACTTATAGCGTTCAGGACAGTGGAGTTGAGTTTTTCCTTTGATGGAGCCGTCTCACAGGCCGACGCATCGGCCTGCTGGTGGGGGTCCCGCCTGCACTGAAAGTTGGCTTTGGGGTGGGGCCAGGATGAACGGGGCCAGGCAGTGGGGAGTGGTTCACAACAGCTTTTTTCGGGCTCGCCGGAAGCGGCGGCCGGCGGTGTTCTGCGTGCCGACAAGGCCTGTTCTTTGCAGCCAACCCCCACCGAAATGATCAGCACACCTCGGCATGAAAGCTGCGAAATCGCGCCTGCTGACGCTCCAGGGCCGGAGGAGCTTGGCTTAGGTCCAGGTTTGGGGCGTGACTGTGTTGAGTGCCTCTGCACGGCCCCGAGGATCTGGTCGTGTTTCGAGCTCTTGCCCTTCAGCCTGCCTTTCCAACATCCAACAAACATGGTATTGCAGGTGCCACTACATCCGACAAGCTGTTTCACACATGTAGATCCTGGTTCAAGTCTGTAAGGCATGCACCAGCTGTGCGGCGGGTGTTAGATGTCCAGCATATGTCAATTCTCGCCTCAGCAGCCAAAGGCTACAGCTACTTCATAAGCAGTCACCGAAGCGTCAACTCTTCCTTTTCCTATCTTGCACTCCACAACCGCGTCTCCGAAAAGCACTAAATTGGAGCGCTGCGCAACAACTTCAACTCAATGCTGTCCCAAACATGGTAGGCCCAGAACCAGCAGCACCAAAGAGATGCCAGCCAACCCAACAAATACCCTGGGATCGGGACTCCAAACCAAACGTTAGTGGTTCCGACGCCTGGCCACACCAATATGCAAGGAAAATTAAATTGCGAAAGAGCTGCCACCGATTTTGAAACTCGAATGGACGAGAAATTTCTCTCTGAACAGAATTAAGTTTGAAAGGACGGTGCATCGCGCAATCCCTGCTGCCACAGCCACGAAAATTTCTCTTCTGTTGCTGCTCAGGTTGCCTCGTGGACCATGGCATGGCAAACCTTTGTCAGGAAGGGGCGCGCAGACAGTGCATGCCAACGCTGAAGAAATTAGCACTTGCTGCATGAGCATCTGGCTGTCTGTCAATACCACAAGTTTCGGCTTTTGTCACTATTGCAGCGCACCTGAGGCGAAAACCACGTCACAGCTGCTTTGCAGGTGCAAGGTTCAGGGACTCTAAGGAACAAATCACTATCAGCACGAGCTGTTGATTGCCACTCTCCTGCGTGCTCGAACAATGCGACCTTCCCTTCGTGTTTCCATCAGTATCTCGACCATAACAAAATATCAGACGATGCACAAACTAGCATGTGCCTCATTATCAAGAGATTGAGCCGATATGCAAAGAAATGCGGCAGCCTGCGACTCCCTCTCTCCCTCCCCCCCTCCCCTCACCTCCCTCCTTCCCTAGCTTCCTTCTCTTGAAGACCTACATCGACGGCAACATCAAGATGGGGTGGGAGGCATTCCGCTCGGATGTGGACAAGAACATCGAGAACAAGTGCCGCTCAATGGGTGCCTCCGCAGGACAGTCTTCAGTCTAAAACCCAAAGTTCGGGGATTTGATTCAACAACCTCCGGGGATTATAAAACCAGACCAAACCCAGACCTCGGGCATTGCCTCTAACTTGCTTGTAAAATGCCCCAAACCCCAACCCCCCAAGGATTGAACGACCCAGACCTCGGGGATTCGAACCCAGACCCACGAGGGATTACAAACCCAGACCTCGGGGATTGACAGGATGCACCAAAAGCGACGGCAAGGGCGACGTCAGGATGGCAGACTGAAAATGCTCAGTCGATGAAGTTGTGCGCTCAACCAATCACTGATGGAACAATCTTTCTGTCAACGTCTTCGATGAAATCATAATAACAGTAAAAATAATCGCCATTTGGGTGAGGCATTCATAATAAGACTTGATGCTACTACTGAAACTTTCGGGCATCACATCGGCGGCAGTCCTTGAAAAATGGAGTGGAGCATTGCTTTCGCTGATTGAACAAACACAGAAACATCATTCGATAATCCTTTCCTCACATGACAGGTTGATTGGACTTTGACCTCGACGACTTCCAGAAGTCACACACCCATCCGGTTTTTAGTTTAGTTTAGGATAGGTTTTCATAAGGCTAGGGTTTATGCAAACAGTCGCTTCGTAACTGAAGCGAACAAGGTAAATCCGACTGATGAATCAATCAATTCAACAAAGCATCGCAATGTCTGTGTCTGGAAAAACCCAACTAGCCAGAGTTGCCGCGCGGAAGAGACTGAAGATTTTGAGGTAGTTGCCGAAATCATGTGGGCAAACTGAATGGCGCTATTTCAAGCATACTTGGTGCAAGACATGGCATGGCGGAGCGTGACGCTGCAGGATGTCCGTCAAAATCCGTCGCCTGCCTCCGCGCGTGGGTACTGAATTCGGTTGCAAAATTTGTGTGCTGTGTGCAGACACTTGAGAGCCGCCTCGAT
>CAJNJA010010545.1:0-14136 GCA_905231915.1 Symbiodinium necroappetens
TCGAACGACTTAGGATTTGGGGCTTAGCGTTTGGGGTTTAGGGGCTTGGGGTTTGGGGTTTAGGGTTTAGAGGGTCTAGGGGTTGAGGGTTTGGGGTTTAGGGTTTAGGGTTTAGGGTTGAGGGTTTGGGGTTTAGGGCTTGAAAGAGGAACTGCTTTCAGTGAGCATGTCTGCAGCTGGGGGGGTGGTTGCAACAGTTTGTGTTGAGATGCAGTTTCGGGCTCTGCGTTGGTGTCTTTCGGTTTACTCGGCACAGGGCTTTGGGTATCAGGAAGGGTTGAGGGGTTTAGGGTTTAGGGGTGGGCTCCTGCAGGCGTTCAAGGGTCCGGGGTTGACGGCAACTTTTGCAGGGTTGATGATGTCATGGGGAACCCTAAACCCTAAACCCCTAAACCCTAAACCCTAAAAGCCCTGAACCCTGAAACCTTAAAACGTCTTTGCAGGTTGAGGGCTCAAGAGGCTTCTGGGTGCCCTGAGCTCAGGGCCCGCGAATTCTCGTGATGCCGTTTAGGTCCAGGTTAAGGATTAGGTTTCAAGGGTATTCAACAGCATGAGTGGCCTGGGATCATACAGTTTCTCGCGCAGCGCAGGGCTGGTAACAGGGACAAAGAATAAGGGGTGCTGATCATCCGTGCCAGTGTCTGCTTCATCTGATTTCTGTCCCGCTATGACCTCCCCGTACCTGAAACTGAAAAGTCAGCGAAACTCTTGCCACAAGCCTTGTCTACATAGGAGTTGGCTGCACTGTCGCCCGTGGCAGCAATGGGCTTGGTGCCCAAGGATTCGGGCAAGGAGTAGCCAACCTGCACTTGCATCCTAAACCCGAAACCCATAACTCAGAAACCCCCGGGCCACTTCTCTCAGAAGGCCAGACACTCCCCTCTCAGAACGACCCTGTTAGCGAGTTGCGGAGTTGATGGCAACAAGTTCTTGGGAAGTCCATGGCTGAGTGCTTCCGAGGCTACTAGTAGCGTGTCCGGTTCAGTTTCGATTCGGGGCTTAAGGATTGCTGTTCTTGCTGTTTTTGGTGGGATGCTGAACAGCAGGGCGTAGTTTCGAGGCTACGTTTATGTCGTGTGTTGCCCTCGTCTGTCGGCCAGCCTTGGCATTGATGCTGGTGTAGAGAGCCTCGCAAGACGCAGCAGCCACTTGCAATGGCCATCCTACACTGAACTCTCCAGGCGTTGTCAACTCTACACTGCCCTAAACTACCAAAACCGAAGCCTAAAACCCAAACCCGAAGCCCTTGCACTGGAAACCCTAAACCCTAAACCCCCGTACACGCAGACACAAAGCAGGAGTCCTACTGTTTTCCACTCTCACCCCTCGCCTTCCATCGCCCTTTTTTGGGTGGAGCTTTGGGCTTTCGGAGCTTGGAAGATGGATGCGAAGGTATGTGGGTAGGGGGCCTTCATAAATTTGGGGGGGCCTCCCTACTATAAGTTCTAGGATCCTATACCCCAAAACCCCTATTGTAATTATTTTAAGGCCCCTATATATTACTTACAGAAAGGATTTGGGGCCGAGGCCTGGGCATCTAGAGAGCTAGATCGTAGCATCGAAGCCTAAATACCCTCCACCTTTAGAGTTTAGGGTTTAGGGTTTAGGGGTTGTGCTAAGACTTTTTGGATGTAAGGATGCTACGGCTGTGACTGAGACAGACGCTCTCGTAGCGTGGGGCAGTTGGGGGCTCCGAGCCTTGTTTAGGGGTTTCGGGTTTAGGGGTTTAGGGGTTCAGGGTTTAGGGGTTTAGGGGTTTAGGGGTTTAGGGTTTAGGGTTGAGACAGCCCTGATACACTAGATATCATAAGTCATGTGCCCTAGGGTTTCGGATTCTTCGGGGTTTAGGATTGCTGGGATGACAGGTTGCTCCGATGGCGAACTGGCACAAGGCCGGTTGGTAAACATACCCTATTCAAAATCGTAATGCCGAATCCGTACACCCTGATCTCCAAACCCCCAAAAAGCCTAAGCAGAGAGGCCGAAACGCTAGACGAGGGCTTTAGGATGCTTTAGGGTTTAGAGGGTCTATCAAACCCCAAAACACATAACCCTAACCCGTAAACCCTACCCCTAAACCCTAAACCCTAAACCCTATACCCTAAACCCTGAACCCCTAAACCCTAAACCCTAAACCCCAAACCTAAAATTCCCAGGCCTCGAGTCGCTGCAAAGCATCCGCAGGAAGCTTGGAGAAGTCGTAGTCCTGGTTTTAGGGCTTTGAGGATCTTAGGGTTGGGGGCTTAGGGCTTGAATGTAAGGATCTTAGGGTTTGGAGTTTAGGGCTTTAAGGGTCTTAGGGCTTGAGGGCTTGGGGGCTTTGGGGTTTAGGGGATTGGGGTTTCGGGGTTTGGGGGCTTGGGGGCTTAGGGGCTTGAATTTGGGTGTGGGGAGGGGTTTAAGGCTTAAGGGCGTCAAGGGTCTTAGGTGATTAAGAACTTTAGGGCCTAGAGGGTTTAGGGCTTCAGAGCTTTAGTTTCACGTCTTTAGGGCTTTAGGGGGGTGTAGCTTCAAAGTTTAAGGCTTCCGGTTTACAGTCTGCTGAGTCATGTGACATTTTGTGAGAATCATAAGCATAATCATAGTGACCGTAGCACTAGCAGTAGTAGTAGTAGTAGTAGTAGTAGCAGCACTAGCAGCACTAGCAGTAGTAGCAGTAGTAGTAGTAGTAGTCGTCGTCGTCGTGGTGGTAGTAGTAGTAGTAGTAGCAGCGTAGTAGCAGCAGCAGCAGCCGTAGTAGTAGTAGTAGTAGTAGTAGCAGCAGCAGTAGCAGTGGTAACAGTAGTAGTAATAGTAGTAGTAATAGCAGTAGTAGCAGTAGCTGTCCGTAGCAGTAGCAGTGGCAGTAGCAGTAGCATTAGTAGTAGTAGTCGTCGTCGTCGTCTTTGTCGTAAGGATAATATTAACAAAAATTTGGGACGTGGGTTCGATGACCCGCAGTTCGAGCCTAGTCGAGGCTTCGAGAATCCTAAAGCCTTGAGCTCTCAGAGTTCAGGGATGGAAGGCGAGAGTGGTCTCGGGGGCATGCCATGCTAGCGCTAGGGGTGAAAGGACTACGCAATAAGTAATCCTTCAGCAGTTGCCATCACGAAGAGGGACCACGACCCTGATTCCCGAAAGGTCTAGTTTGAGGCTTTCGGAGAAAGGCTTTGTGGTTATCGAAGCCCGACAGCTTCGAAAACCATCAACACCGCAACATAGTTGCTACAGTCACTGTGTTGTTGTAGTCAGTCTGTTCTTGTACACAGGTGATCATGACTCATCTGCACCAATATCGAAGCAAGCTCCCTACGTCCTTGCCACTCTTGGCCTTGCTCGCCAGAGCTTTAACCTCCTCTGCCTCCTTCGCAGAAACCATGAAAGTCTCCTGCGGCCGTTCGGAAGGAGAGGGGTTTCAGTTGCTGTGTTTCCAGGTTTCGGGTTCAGGGTCTGGGAAAAAAGGCGAGTCTTTGGGGCCGGCCAGTGCTTGGTGGGGATCGCTTTCTTCAAAACGACAGGCCCCGAAGCTGGAACTTGCAACCGGCAAAACGCCAAAACTCCGCGGCATGGTTTTGGCTGGAAATTAATCTTGCCTTGATGCTTTCGAATTCCAGCTTCAGGAATTTCAAGGCCTTCAAGGCGCAAAGACCTCATGCTCAGATCCAATATCCTGCAAACCCGCGCCCGGAAGTCCCAAGTCGAGTATGCTTGCGCGAGGCTCCTACAAAAGCTCTGCACCCGGGTTTCCAGTTGTTGTTTTCACGAGCGTCGAAACCCTGCCCGAAGCCCGCAAGTCTGCTTTAGGGGGCGCTGTTGGCATGGAAGGACTGATGGGACATCGCAGCGAAGCAAGGTGCGACACACCGTCATTGCTGGAGGAGGAGTCTCGTTTGGGGTTGCGTAAAGCCTGCACTGCTGGGCTGAGGAGCAGAAGGATTCAATACTGAGGGTTTAGGGTTTAGGGATTTGTGGACGAGCAATCCCCGTGGGTCAGTTACTGCGTTGACCCTGAGCGTGGCGATATCAATGCACCAAACCCCGAAAACTACCGAAGTGATTATCCCGCAATGCCAACCGGAACTACTCCAAACGCCCAAACGGGCCCAAGACACTTCACCCAGTCCCTTAACCTCCAAACCCGATACGCTAAACCTTGAACCCCAAAACCCGATTCACCGAATAACACACCAACCTTAAACCCTAAACCTGAACCCTAAATCTTAAACCCTGAGCCTTAAACTAAACCCTTAACCCTAAACCTTACACCCTAAGCCTTACACCCTAAACCCTAAACCTTACACCCTAAACCCTAAGCCCTAAACCTTACCCCAAACCCGAAACCTTAAACCCTAAACCCGAAACCCAAAAGCTCTAAACCCCAGGAGGTCCTGGAACTCTTTCTCCTTGGCCTGCTGCGCGAAAGCCACGCGCTCGGCCAGGGAGCCCTTCGCATCTGCCTGACACGGTGGGTTTGGGGTGTCAGGTTTAGGGCTTAGGGTTTAGGGTTTAGGGCTTTGGGTTTAGGGTTTACGGTTTAGGGCTCAGAGTTTAGGGTTTAGGGCTTAGGGTTTAGAGTTTAGGGTTTAGGATTTAGAGTTTAGGGTTTAAAGTTGAGCCACAAACAACCAAGAGCTTCCCCGTGTACTACTGGTCCCCAGCAGCGTAACAAGGATGGGCTGTTGGGACGGAATTCTGTCATCCTTGGTATTTTTATATGGACCCTCTGGATAAGGCTTACTAAAAAAGTTAGGATAAGCGTTCCTACAAAGGTTACCGGGCTCTGTGCCACAAGACTTGGAAGGCGCTTGAGCTGCTTGGCAATGCTTCTGGTCAGCTGACCCTCGGAAGCTTCTTGAAGCTTTTGGCCGATTCCTTCAAGGAGTCGATAAAGCATATAGTGTCTTAGTGTCTTCATATAGGGCCTGAAGACTTAGATTGCGGGGCTCTGGGGCTAGAGGGAATATGAAGGCACACCAGAAGCCTCTTGGCTTCCAAACCTCACGGCGGCCCAGACTCCCGCGAGGCAGTTGCGTTGGAGGTGTTGAGACATCGAGCGGTTTTCCGCCCAGGGGTGGAGGAATCTATCTGGGGAATCTAGGGCTTTTGTGAGGGTTCGGGGATATCCAAGAAGCAAGTCTGCCGCCTGCTTCACTGAAGAATTGGAAACAATAACATCAATAGCCCCATCTTAGTTCGTTCCCAGATGGGTATCGGTTACTCTACCCCCAAAACCCATCTGCTTCGCAATGGCCCCTTCTTTTTAGTCACTGCGGCACCCTTGTGGACTCCTTGAAGGAACGCTCACAACTCCTGGAAGGAGCCCTCTTCTACCCCTATAATCCAGACTTGACGACCCCCGAAATCCTGAAGGAAACGAGCCATGCCTTCGCAGTGGCCAGGTCCACTCCCTTTCGGGGCGTTGCTGCTCTTTGGGGCATAGGGTTAGGCCTTAGGGCTGGGTTTAGGGCTCAGGAATTAGGGCTTGGAGTTTAGACTGCTTAGGGCTCAGGGCTTAGGGTTTTGGGTTGAGGAGTTTAGGGTTTGGGGTCTGGTCTAGCTCCAAAGCGGCGGGAGACATGAGGGCAGAAAAATGGTCCCGAGGTTGAACTCCAAGGCCGAATGCAATGACCCTCAGTGTAATTCAAGCACAATGTACCCCAAACAGCCACTCTAGGCATTACGTGAGGACCCTGCATTCAGTCCTAGGAGTAAGCTGATACAAGCCCTGCATCGAAACCTTGAGACACCACACTGCGCCAAAGGCTTCCAATCCTGAAAATGCCAGCCAAGCCCGAACACGCAGTCCTAGCTGAACCTGAGCCCAGAACAATCTAAGCCCACAACCGCCTACCTTAAGGCCCTTTGGCAAGCAAGCAAAAAAGCACACAACCCTAAACCCCTGAACCTGAAAATTTACTAAAGCCCGAAACCTTAGACTTGAACCGTCAGATCCTTCAGCGCTATTTTACTCTCGCCGGAATCCGTCCTGCAGGGACTGGAACGAGCTGGCGAAATGCGCGGCGACCGGGTCCTGCTTAAAGTCGTGCTTGGGGCGTGGCTGACGAGCTTTGGCTCTTTTGGCAGGTTTTCAGTATTTCCGAAGCACACATGTCAAGCCCCGGGACGGGAGGTTTTGGGGCGGTGGGGTGCGCAGGCGTAGTTCAAAGTGTGACGAGTATTGTGGTGAAAATGGAACCTGGCCTAGGTGGAGCACGAAATCATGGCTTTCGCTTGCTGCGTTTCGGGCTGACGCCCTCACAATCACCACCCGCCGCTGTTGGCTGTTGCTGTTGTCGAGCTTTGCTGTTGTGCGTGCGGCTGCCTACAAAGATCCCGACTGAAATTGAGCTTTGCTGTGAGTTGTCACGAAAATGTAAAGCACGTGCGAAAACTCGGGCGCGGTGCGAGTCTCCGCAAAACTCGAGCCACAACAAGAATACTTATTGACCAAAGAGTAGTGATGTAACAATCGTAAAGGCAGGAGTGACAGTAAGGACAATAATGATCTTTATAAATCACCTTAGACACTGTCACCTGACACTATCCTCACCACCGTGAGCACAGCAGCATTGTCATCATCATGCTCTTAGGGGTCAGCTTCATCTTCAACTTCATAGTAGCCATCGCCCATGAGCATGATCATGACTACCCTCGTGACTGTCTACAGCGTGACCTTACACTGACTTAGTCATTGTGGGGATTTCTGCGACTTCTGCAAAAGTACCCTAAGCCCCTAAACCCGAAGAAGACCCGATCAGCCCTAAACCCTCAAATACCCCTAAACCTTAAACTAAACCCTAAACCCCCTAAACCCTAAACCCTAAACCCTCAAATACCCTAAACCCTAAACCCTAAACCCTCAACCCCCTAAACCCTAAACCCTACACCCTCAAATACCCTAAACCCTAAACCCCCAAACCCCCTAAACCCGAAACCCTAAACCCTGAAACACCCTAAACCCTGACCGAGGTCTCGGGTTCGGAACTCTCTCGCCTCTGCGGCTTCCACCGTGGCTCCCGAGAGCGACTTCACGGCCGCTGCGAAGGCCTGGCTCCCCAGGTTTAGGGTGCTGGGGTAGTAAAGGTCCTAGAGTTTAGGGGTTTGGGGCTTAGGGTTTGGGGTTTTAGGGTGCTGGGGAAGTGAGGGTCCTAGTGGCTTGGGGTGCTAGCGTTTAGGTCTCAGGTCTTCGGGTTTAGGGTCGGGCTCAGGGTTTAGGCTTCAGGGTCTTAGGGCCTTTTTTTGTTTTTGCTTTTTGAGGCCTCTTTTCTCTCGCCCAGGTCTGGGTTTGCCACGCTAAGTTTGGCTGAGGGGTGGTTACAGGAGACCTTTTGGCGGGATTCACCACCACATAACCCCCTTGGCTGACGGTCTCCCGCAATACCGTGCTTCACATTGCTAGCTGAGGTCTTAGGGTTTAGGGCTCAGGGTTTAGGGTCTAGGGTAGCTCGCCGAGGCGTGGAGTTCATTGGAAAATGCTTCGTATCTGTGGGTTTGCTGTGGTCGGGAAGGGCGGTGGACAAACCTAAACCCGAAACTCCTAAACCCAAAGCCCTAAGCCCTAAACCCTAAACCCCAACATGGGTTCAGTCTTCGGGTGCACTGAATCGATCAGGGCCGAAATCCGGAGACTCGAACCCTTGAACCCTCAATTCGCCGTCGATTCAACACGGCGAGCACGGAGAAAAGAGCGTAGGGGCCCGAAGATTCTGGCGAAGTCTGCGACTCGCCGCTTGTGAGCTAAGATTATACGTTAAGCTGCACTAGTAGTGCAACGGACATGCATGCCAGCTGAAGGGACAGGACAGCTATACTATACCGAAGATGTACCACGCTACTTCGGGGCATGCCCACAGAGCTCAACCGGCAGTTGCCACCCAAAAAAACAGCAAAAGGAAAAAAAAAACGGAGCCCGAAAGCCTTGAATCCCTGAACCCCAACCCATGACCAAAACCGAACTCGAAACACTAGCGTAAGGGCCTTAATGGTTAGAATACTTGCGGGTATATTATACTCTGACTATACTCCAAAACCCTATTCCAACTATTAAGGCCCCTACACTACACCCAACGGCCTTCTCCTGCATCCCCTTGTCTGTGGGGAACTTCTCCTTGAAGGACGCGGCTGCCTGCGAGCTTTAGGATTTGACTCTGAGTGCATCGGGCCTCCCCCGATCGGTTGCGATGGGCTTAAGCGCCGTCGACCCACAGTAGGTCGGCGGCCTCTGCCTTGAGTTGAGGGTTGAGGGTTTAGGCTTAGGGTTTCGCATGAAGTATCAGGCGCACCCTGATTGAGCACTTAAACTGCCCAGGCCCCTGAAACCCTACCACCGCGAAGCCCAGACCGTAAATAAGTTGAGCCTGAGATCTTCAGCCTAAACCCAAATGGTCAACAACGACAACCTTTCAAATGCGTCGGAACTTGCGAAACCTCCTTCCGGGGCCTTAATTGCCCAAATAAACAAGGCCGAATAGTGTAGGACAGCGCAAGGAAAACCTATGAAGAAAGGCGCCTCCTTCGAAAACCTCCCGACACCCAATCTCACTGACATGCCTCACGGACGACCAGATCCTGCATGGCAGAGCCCATACCAGCCTGCAAGACAAAGACTCGGAGCACACGGGGGCACTGAGGCATCCGAGTGTAGAGCCTAGACTCTCTAAAGCTAAAGCCCGAAGCATCACCCCAGGACGCCAAATCAGAACAGCCCTCGGATCAACGGAGTTTGGGCTCCGAAGCCCCGCTGGGCACTTCATGAGTCAGAGAGCAACCAGACTGCAAGAAAGATGAACGATGCAAAGAAACAACAAGAGGATCATGATGGGTGTTGGGCTGGCCGTTTTTGTGCGTTAGGGCATGAAGGGTTTAGGGCCTAGCGTGCCACCACCTCCATAGGCCTCTGGCAACACAACAAGCAACCAGGATCCCAAAGCCAACGAAATGCAAAAGGCAGAGAAACCCGTTGGTTCAGGGTTTCGGAGATCCAAGCAGCTGCAACACCGACAGGCAACCACCAATACTGCAAAAGAGTCCGATCTTCAACAACCTACATGCAATCGTCGACGACGTACGACCAACAAGAGCATCGGAATACCCGACAAGCGAAAAGCGGAAACAAATAACCAGACACCAACAATCAGCAACCAACATGCCAGAGAAAATGCCATGTACAACAAACAAGTAACAACCAACTCAACCAACCACCCATGAGGACAGCGACCTGCCTCGAAAGCGGCAATGGCCTGCAACTGCTTCTGGGCCCTCTCTGACAGGTCATCCTGACAGCCAGAGCCGGGCCCCGTGCCATGTCGGAGAAGATCGAAGTTTGAGGGTTTGGGTTTAGGGACTTCGGATTTCGGATCTCGGGTTCAAAGTGTTCAGGGTTTGGGGCTTCGGGTTTGGGATTTCAGGTTCAGGGTGTTTAGGGTTACAAAGCGGCAGGCCTTCACTTGGGATTTCGAAAAGTCTGGATTGCTTTGCGTACTCCTGTTTCGGGGCTTCAGCACGTCCAAAACCTCCCACCAATCTCGGTGGCTCCACGTAGATGCAAAGCTGGGTCTCCTTCATTGGAGACCCCTCCACCCAAAGGCCTCTAACTCGACAATGTCCCATGCGAGCCCTGGTTGATTAAAGCTTGGGGTTTAGTTTGGGGGCAGCCCAAACAACCTAAACTCCTGGGGACCCAGCCTTCCCCACACGCTGACTCAAAGCTGACATAACATGGCATGCAAAAACGGGCAGTCCCTTGACCCTAATTAAACCCGAAACCCCTTCTGCCGGCCTGTAATGTCGAATCTGGGGAGTATACTGTTCAGGATGAGTCTCTGTGAGCCGTAAGTAGACTTAGTACAAACAACATCTATTTTTCACAGATACCGTATCACGAGGTGTTGGGACTTGCGACCTTTTCAGACTCAGACTTACGTGGGGTTGAAATTGTCAGGTTCAATGTAAGTTAACATGACACAACTTTTCAGGCTTTAATTACGGTTCAAGACTACGTTAAAGCCCAGTCAAAGCCCAGCTGCCTTCATCTTCAAAACCAGAGCCTCGGGCGTCAGCATGTTTTGTCCGACAAGATTCCGGGATACAGGCTTGGTCCAGGGAGTTTAGGGTTTAGGGGTTAGAATTTAAGGGTTTAAGGTTTAGGGCTAGGGTGTGTATGCAGTGTGCGCGCGGTGGGTGCGCCGTTTACTTTAAGAATAGGGGCGCACCCACTTATCGTGCGCTTGCGTCAGCATGTAGTCCCGCCCCAACCACCCCAACTATTGTCAATTAGGGTTTAGGGTCCACCGGGTTTTCTTGCAAGCTGCTTCCCTTCGCAGTTCGACACATAAACGACCACATTTCACAGCAAACCACAGCTGAGATGGATTGGCGTCGGGTTGCGGGTCCTCGCGGCCTGTGCCGGCCGCTCGACGAGAAGCAAGGGTTTCCCACAAACAACCCGCCCCTGGCACCGTGTACAAATTTTTCCGACTCAATAGTGCTGATCCTAGAGAACCTCCCAAGCCACAATTTAGGATAAACAGAGGAAAAACATGGGAATTCCAGCTTTGCAGGGAATACGGAAAAATAGGGAGAATCAGGTAGAGATAGGAAAAATAGTGCAAACAAATAACATAGAGAAACAATAAGGGAACAATTCGGAATAAAAGACGCGAGAAATAGGGATAAAATAAGGAAACCCTACAGTAGGAAAAATAGGAAAAATGCAGGCCCAACAGGGGGGAAAGGAGCGTGGGAAGAGCGGGCCGGTTTCCAATTTCTTCCATTGTCTCCTCCGAACCAGGATTCCTGTTTTCCCTATTTTTATCCTATTTTGGGCAATTTGCGATCTGACTAGAGTTAATTAGCACAAGCGTCGGACGTAACTGTAATGGTTGTTCGAAGTGTAATCACCCCAAACCCTAGGAGGCCGCCCCCTACACGACCGAGGACCGTCCCAGAAGGCCCGGGTGTCTGGAATTTACCAGCTCAGGACAGGAAAAAGGGCCCATGAAGTTGGGCAGGTCGGGTCCTGGAATCTGCTGGCCTGGGGCCAGCCCGCTTTGGGGGTACCGCCAAACTCGAAAAGGGCGGGAAGCCCAAAACTTGCGGCAGGTCGGTACATGTTGTGGCTGCGATGTTTGGGGTCAGGAATCAAGGCCCTAAGCCGCAAGCGGCCTTGTCGTAGCCCTTGAAAACCTACAACATCCCGTGTAACCCGTCTAGTAACCTTAGACAGCCCAAAGAAGGCTTGATGAGCTGCAACGCTTTTTTGGGGGTTCAAGCGCTTGGGGCTTTGTGTTCAGGCTTCAGGGTTCAGTGCGCTCTGTGGTTTTGCAGACAATGGCGGCAGCCCAAAGTTCAACGTGGCAGGTGTGTAGCCTGCCTGTATTGTGGCTTCCTTAGCTGTTTCATGCCTTTTGTGGTGAGGTTTGTCTCGGCGATCTGGGTGCGGTTGTCGCGGACACTGATGAACAACCCAACCTGCATTGATGTAAACCCTCGTGGAAGAAAAACGCACCAAGGCTTGACACACGCTATCCATGCAGTTCTCTCATATGGCACGCACAGTCCCAGCCTCCCGGATTTTGACGGCCTCCACTGCCGTCTTGATCTTTCTGCCGACGTCGCGTGCAAAAGCACGCGACCTTGCAGCCATGGCCAGAATCTCGTTCTTTCCTAGAAAAACCGGGATTTTGGCACGGCGAACAGCAAGGCGAACTTGCTGTTGTCCAGTGCCTGGGCCGAGAGCTGGGCGCCGAAGCCGTGGCGTTTGACCGTGGCCACGTGGTCAATGTAGACACCACCGGCCGGTAAGGGAGCCATCTGCAGACCCCCCGGACCCAAAAACCAGGTAGACCGGTACCCGCTCTCACCGTTCTGACGAGATGCTGCTTCCTGAGCCATGAGGTCGAGCAGCTGAAAATCCAATAAGTGCGCCTGAGTCTCAACGGGGCTGGCTACGCCATTGCTTCCGGCAGCACTGCTGCTTTCTGCAGCACACCCGTCGAAGATGGCAGGATAGATCTCAGACGATTGAACGCTTGCCTCTGCAAAGGAGTTGCCCTTCTTGCTCCTAAAGCTCGCAATGAGCAACTGGATCTGTACCTCGCCGTCCGTCTGCGTAGATGCTCGGTGGGGCTTGATGAAGGCCGCACGTGGTCCTTTTTGGCACCCTAAGCCCTAAACCCTAAAGCCTAAACCCTAAACCAAAGCACACATCAGAGCAACAAAACAGCGAGGAGCATCCATCTGGGTCGGAGCCTCGAGAGCCCATGCAAATGGTCAGCGGCGCTCTCCGCAGTTTAGCGGCTTAGGGTTTAGGGTTTTGAGGTTTGGGGTTTCAGGTTTAGGGCTTAGGGGCTTAGGATTTTGGGGTTTTGGGGTTTTGGGGTTTTGGGTTTCAGGTTTGGGGTTTGGGAGTTTAGGGGTCTTGGGGTGTAGGGGTTTAGGAAGGCTCTGCAGCCTTCGGGGGTTTGCGGCTTCCGAGTTGAGCGCCGAAACCTGCTCGCAGCTTTACATGGAGTCTTCGTCAAGGCCCCGGGGCAAAAAACGAAATCCCTAAACCCCAAAAACCGGAACCTCACCGGCTATCCCCGGCTGAGATCTACTGGATCTGATTCCTCCACCTACTGGCGCTTTACTGGGTTCTTGTGAAGAAACTTCTTTCAAGCTATCATCATAGGAAAACCCCACATTCTACATTTTGCTATCGATCCCTCATTTGGTAACTTAAGTTAAGCTCCCTAACAAGAACCCGGCAAACCCCGTCGCTCCGGCCTTCCGGTACTTGGCGATCTTTTCCTCGGAGTCCTCCTGTTTTAGGCTTTCGGCTTCAGGGTTTAGGTGTTTGGTGTTATGCGTTTAGGCTTTTTTAAAACACCTTTTTCCACCTCGCCAAGTCAGTAGAATCCACAAGTAGCAGAAGGTGTGTCAGCAGGCCAGACCCGTTTAGGCTTTAGGGCCTAGGGCTGCCAAAGGCAACGCGGCAATAGGGGGTGGGGGCCTTAGGAAGAGGATGACGAAACAAACCGCCTCCGGAGGACTACGAGAGGCAAGACAGAGGGGAGGGTTTAGGGTTTAGGCTCGGGATTTGCGATCGTCCACAAGTCTTGAAGCCACACCCAAATGCAGAAGCGAAGCCATAAGCCAGGATCCTACTGGCACCCGCACTCCACTGCGACACCGGCAAGTCCAACCCGGATGCTTTCAGATCTTTCAGTCAGAGACATTATGAATACCAGTCTACTATACTAGGCTAGACTCTGCTATCCTATCCTACACTCTATTATCCCCTTCTCTGCTCTACTCTACTCGACTCTACTCTGATGCTATGCTAATATTGCACTGCAATACTATACTACCCGACTTAAAATCTGACTCGCACTGAGCTGCCGAAGGCCCCCACACCAAGGATGATTTACTTCTAGTTAAAGCCAGCCCAGGGATTCGATGCCCCAGCATTTAGGGATATATATATATATATGTGTGTGTATATGTGTATACATATATATATGTGTGTGTGTATATGTATGTGTATATATGTCTATATATGTGTGTGTGTGTGTATATATATATATATACATATATAGATACACACAGTAACTCCCTAAATCCCTGATCCAACCCCCGAAACACCCAAAGCCCCCAAAACCCAAACCCACAACCGAAAGTCTGTGGCCGCTACCTTCAACTTTCGAGCACACACTTTTATGGGAGCTTAAGAACATGAGAAAGCCCTGATATGGACCCTTATTCATGAAATCCGCGGCATGAGAACCCCAAACAAGGTACACCCTTAATTAGCCCGCAATGAAGGGTCGGGGCGGAGGGCCTGTGTCTTTGGGTTAATGCTTTGCAGGGCTTACGATGTTGAAGTTTTCGTGTAAAGCCACTGCGTTAAGGGGTTTGCGGCTTTTAAGGCTTAGGGTTTACGGTTGAGGGTTGAGGGCTTCGGATGGATGGAACACAGGGTATTCTCTGAGATTCTTCCAAGCATCCTTGAATGTCTTGAGGTACTCGACGCACTTCGCGTCATTGGCAAATCTGCGCATGGACTCGACGATGGCATCCTCACCTTCCATAACCTGTTGAGATTACTTGGGGGGGTGTGCTGAGTCCATGGTTCGGTTTCAGGCAAGCCGGGAGGAGTACGAACGTCATGACCACCCG
>CAJNJA010010546.1:0-14135 GCA_905231915.1 Symbiodinium necroappetens
GCTTAGTACACACGCTTGGCAGGCGGGACATGGTGCATCTCCTTGTCCAGCGGCTGGTCGATCACCGAACGGTACTTCAACACCACCTTGGCATCCTCAACATAAGGCTTGTCTAGCCAAGACAGAGTGTGTTTCATCCAATTCTCGTCGTCGCGATCCGGGAAGTTCTCGTGTGCATGTGCACCTCGCGACTCCTTACGAGCTTCGGCTGCATAGATCTCTTGCGCGGCCTGGTTGATGAGGTTCTCCAGCTCTAAGGTTTCGATCAGATCTGTGTTCCACACCATGCTACGATCTGTGACGCCCACGTCCTTGTACTTCTTCATGACCTCATCGATGACACCCTTGCCCTTTGCCAGATCATCCGCATTTCTGTACACAGGTGCATGTTTCTGCATGGCAACCTGAAGCTCGCGGCGCAGAGTTGCCGTCGGGATGGGACCCTTGGCATGGCGCATCTTGTCCATTCGCTGGATGCTGGCCTCGCCGGCATTCTTGGGAAGTGTCACTGGAGGGCTGTTGGGCTTCACCAGCTCGGCGGTTGTGTCGGCCGCTTGACGGCCGAAAACCACCAGGTCCAGCAAGGAATTGGCCCCGAGGCGGTTGGCTCCGTGCACAGAAGCGCAGCCAGCCTCGCCGGCTGCAAGCAAGCCTGGCACGATCGTGTTCTCAGCATCACGGACAACTTGTGTCTTCCAGTTCGTGGGAATCCCTCCCATGTTGTAGTGCACCGTCGGCAACACCGGTGCCGGCTCCTTCGTGACATCAACCCCCGCAAAAATCTTGGCGGTTTCGGAGATTCCTGGCAATCGCTCCGCCAAAGTCTCTGGTGGCAGATGGTCCAAGTGGAGGTAGATGTGATCTTTATCGGGGCCCACACCGCGGCCCTCGCGAACCTCCAGGGTCATGGCACGGCTTACAACATCACGTGAGGCCAGGTCCTTGGCCGTTGGGGCATAGCGAGCCATGAAGGGCTCGCCCTCACTGTTGCGCAGGATGCCACCCTCCCCACGGCAGCCCTCTGTCAACAGGCAGCCGGCTGGGAAGATGCCTGTGGGATGGAATTGGACAAACTCCAGGTCCTGCATCGGCAAACCTGCACGCGAAGCCATTGCACTGCCGTCGCCAGTGCAGGTGTGTGCAGAAGTACACGACTGATACGCGCGGCCGAAGCCACCCGTCGCGATGATGGTAGAGTGCGCCCCGAAGCGATGAATGGAGCCGTCCTCCATGCACATTGCAAGGCAGCCGAGACACTTGCCGTCATCACTCATGATCAAATCCAGCGCAAAGTACTCGACAAAGAACAGGCAGTCAAACTTCAGGGCCATGCCGTAGAGCGTATGCAGAATGGCATGGCCCGTTCTGTCAGCTGCTGCGGCACATCGGTACGCCTGCCCGCCCTTCCCGAACTTCAGGCTCTGTCCACCAAAGGCTCGCTGGTAGATCTTGCCTTCTGGGGTGCGGGAGAAGGGCAAACCAAAGGATTCAAGCTCCAAAATTACTTCAGGAGCAAGTCGGCACATGTGCTGGATGGCGTCCTGATCGCCGAGCCAGTCGGCTCCCTTGACAGTGTCATAGGCATGCCAGCGCCAGTCGTCCTCGGTCATGTTGGCCAGCGCACCATTGATGCCACCTTGCGCCGCCACCGTGTGCGAACGGGTTGGGAAGACCTTGGAGATGCAGGCTGTCTTGAGACCATGTCCGACTAGGCCAGCAGCCGCACGAAGCCCTGCACCGCCCGCACCGATGACAACCGCATCGTAGGAGTGGTCGAAGACTTCGTAGCCTCCGATCTGGGTGGTTGTGACCCCACGGACGCTGGGGAGACGCCTGGCCGCCGCAGCAGCCGAGCGGCCTGGGTTCACCACACGGGACAACATGATGGCGGCACAGCTATGCTTCTTGCAGAGCCAAGTGTTGCCATGTGCTAAAGAGAGAAGAACGAAGGGACAGTATTCCTTGGAGCCGCGTCGAGCATCAGCATACCGCTGCATCTGCATTTTCCGTCAGCGGTCGAAGGGCTGAAGTGCAGGCTCTCACCGAGCTTGGGATCTGCCGTCTTTGTGGCAGCTCCAAGACATGGTCTCTGACTACAGGCCCCTTTTGCAAGGTTGAAAGTTAGCACGGCATGCTCGATGCGAGATTAAGTCTACAAAGCTGTTGCAGGAGGCGCAGCCCGTCGTGCTCCTTGTGTCGTAGGGCAGGACCATCCACCACATGCTGCTCAAGTGTCGAAAAATCTCTGATTCAGGTTCTGGTCTTGCTTGCAAGATGACCGTCAAGCAGCACAGCAAACTTCTACGAGAACAATGAATGGCAGCGCAAAGAGACGATGCCGAGAACATCCGTCACTGGACGCAGCAGCAACCACCTTTGCCTTCACGCGGTGGGAACATGCACCACAGGTGTGAACTGCCATGTGGCATGCACATGTCATCCTTTGCCGAGTCAACAATAAAACCCTGAAGCATCCCGAAGATGGTCACAACATGCACATGCTGCTTTACGGGTGCGCAGCCGGCCTGCTGGCTTTGCTTGTGACTGCCTTACATCGGATAGTTGCATATCAAGAACATAAGCTGAGCCTCAGATGCTGGGGCCGGCACGCTGCACTTGCAGGTGTGGTGCCCCCTTTCTCCTCAAGTGCGAATAAGCTGGGAATCTTCTTCAAAACATGTTCCATGTGAATCTCCCTCTCTGGCACGCTGAGGGTGCTGATTGCAATAACACCGGCCCGGGGTCCTGTAGGAGCGGTTCCTGGCTGAAGCACCGGGTCAGTTGCAGTCGACGCAGTCAGAGTCTTTGTGTTGGAATGGGCGAACAGGTTTAAGCTGATGTCAAGCCGGAGCCCTGATGTGCAGGTCACCCGTGATGATGTTGTTGGCGTTGAACGGTGCCTGTGGTGCTGGTGGCTGCGAGGTTCCTGTCATCGTGGCGGTCGCAGTGAGCGCTGGGACAGCGCTGGAAGTGGTAGTGACGGGGGGATGCTGGTAACAGTCACCATGCGACCTAGAAAGCATGACCTGAGCTTCCAGCAACGATGTTTCCCCTGAGCTTCCAGCACAAATGTTATGAATTGTCCTCACAGTTCCTGGATTGGAACAGGATCATTGATGTCTACTGAAGACTTTCCCCAAAGAGCCGAAACAACACAACACCGACCACACCTCTACTCCACTGTCTGGGAACGGCCCGCCCTGCCCGCCCAGACCTTGGCCTCTCTCTCTGCCGGACGCTCCTGGGCACGGAAATTTTAGCTTCCCCCGTGCATAGCCGCTGCATCAAAGGGTCCTCGTCTGGGACCGCGCCACCCTGGCATTCAGTGAAGCTGAAAACATCGTAGAAACGACGGCATTGCGAAGTAACTCCCACATCCCACCGTGCACCGTGCCTGCGCCAGGGGCTTCTCCACTTTTGAGGAGTCCTTCAGTTGCAGTCAGCGCATCGCAACTCATGAAGCGTCTGCCACTAGCAAGCATCATAAAGCGCAAGCCCCAAGTGGACGACAAATCCATCGCGTAATCTCGACAGTCCCGAGCCATTGTTTACATACGGTAGCTAAACTTCCAAATCTTGCGTGAAACATTGCAAGCTTTCGCCCTCGGCCCAGTCCTTCTGCGGGCCTTCCGAGGAGACTGCTTTCACTGCCGAAGCGGCTCCCGTGGCGACCATCTGCCTGACCTTAGAAACGTGGAATGAGCTCCTTTCCGAAGAGCCTCTGTGGGGAGCTGGAAGCCAGCACCTTCCCATCCCACCAAGCGCGGGCATATTTCAACCAAGCTGTCGACTTCCTGCATCTTCTTGGCCACTTCCTGGGGCCTTGTCACAGGAAAATCGAGACTATACACGAAGTCGCTATGGCTATGCCTGAGGAGGATTTGGACAACAGTAACTCTGCCACTGGGCCGATCGTGTGCACAACACTCAACATGCAAAGCGCATGCAATATGTCTGTGATGGTGTGCACACAGCAGGGGGCGTTCATGGAAGATTGCACGAAGAAGCATGCTTCGCCAGAACCACATAGTGACCGCCGGTCAAAATCAACTGCATACTGCATCAGAGACAAACGATCTTGGGCCACTCCAAACAGCATGGAACGAGATGACCTTCGATATGGGTTATCACTGCCCAGCTTCTGATGAGAACTGCGATAGACAGGCAAAGAATGGCACACCCAGCTCATCATAAGACTTTATCTCGAGGCACTCGCGCCAGAGAACTCGGGCTAGCACATGATGCCGAAATGCATAGCAATGTGGAGAAAGGCCATGAAAAGGAACCAAAGTCCAAGCCTCAGAGAGGCTCGATCAACAGCTTCCACAACAAGCCAAAAGCAAACTGCACTGCAGAGCTGGAGCGGGTCAAAGGGTCAAAACACTGAGGATCAGACGCGAGTTCAGGAAGGTTTGTGAAACTGGCGAAGCAAAGGAACAAAGTACCTCTGACAGAGGCATCCTCAGAGCTGGCGTCGTCTTTCGCAGCTTTTCTCAAGACACCCCCTGGGGCAGGAACCTTGGAAGCCATAGAAGAGGCCTGACACCCAAGCCCCAATGCGGCTTTCCTACCAGTCCAACCAAAAGAAGCAGGGTTGCAGGATCCTAGCGGATTGTGCCGGAAGGTGCAACAATCCGTCCGGCCTCTGCCATAAGTTTCGGCCAGGAACTTTGCCTAGCCAGACACTGCACGTTTTTCTGTTACCAAGATAATGGAAGCCGTCTTTACGACAGGCAAACCACGGCAATGGACCCATGCTCATGCTGAGCTGCTCTCGAAACCAACACACTCACAAAGAGTCATAAGTCGCCTAGCACGTACCCATGCTTCAAGGCCTTGTCAATCAGGAGATCCTGGTAGCTGTTCAAACCAGGAACTTTCTGGATCCACTCGGGTTTTGCCTGGCACAGGGCCCCCAACACATCGTTCCGTCTGGGCACGCAGAGTGCCATTGGCTCAGAAACTTTGCAGTACAAAATGCGTGCGACGATGCCTCGAAGAGCATCGTGGTGGAGGCGAAGATGAGCTGGATGGAAGGCGAGGCCAGCAGACAGCGACAAACACAAACGACTTGTGGTCATGTGTGAATGTTCACGGGAGCTCCACAAACCGCATGAGGAATACAGCATGGCTTCGCCTGGTAGCCATGCACCACGTACTTGGGTAGCCTTGGACTCATCGGTCTAAGGCTGTTTCACAAGGCCTACATGAGCTTGTCTTATCCGCAAGACTACGATTGGACCAGTCTCGTTACAAGAAACAGCACCTCTGAGTCTGACATTCTCTGCATTCCCCAGCACACACCGACTGGACGATTTAGACTCACTGCTGATGCCCGCCTACCGATGTTCACGCCTGTCGACAAGGCATGTTCATGCCTATCGACAAGGCATTAATACAACCATTATCCGTGTTCCTTTCGTGTGCTTGCTCGGGTCGCATCTTACAGCAAAGCGAAAGAAGCACCCGCATCGTTATTCGTCCTAGAAATCCAACTTGCAACACCGAAGCAGAGAAAAAATGAACTTGAAGAAACAGATACAGTACCATAACATGATCAGCCAGTGTTGACGAAGCACAGCCTGCTGTGTAGATGTGGAAAAGGCAAAAATCCGATTTGCCTGTGGTGCCTTTCTAACGAGTCGGGTTTCAACGTGTGCATCAAGCGTCTCTTCCACCGCTGTTCTGTGTTTAGGCAGCTACGAATCTTCGAGTTTACGGGGTCTGCATGCCGGACCGATCCGGAAAAACGTGCTTGATATGGATATCGGGATCCAAGTCGTCGCACTGTCATGGTATTCTGCACACTTGCACAGTGATGGCCTGTCCAGACAGCTTTTCGGAATGTGTAACAAGGAACTTGGGGGCCCAAAGCACTCCCATAGCGCGTCCGTAGCCTTGAACCTATCTCAAGCCCCTGGCTAAGCTCGATTCCTTCCTGCACTTGGGGTTTTGAGTTGAAAATTTTCGTCACATGCCCAGTTCTGAAAGTCTGCAACCTACAAAAAAAAGACAAGCTGTGAACCCGTAACCCTAAAGCAAAACCAGCCCTAAACGACGGTACATCAAAAGTCCACACTGAGACGGTGGCGGGCAAGAAGGCAAGTTGAAAGGTTTGAGAGGAGTGAGAACCGGCGGACCTTAAAAGAAGTACCGAGTGTGAGTGTGTGGAGCCTATAGTGCTGGCAAGGCATATGCTCCATCAATGTACAGCCTGGTGAGAAAAGCGGAAGCATCTCAGATTCATCGTCGCGAGCTTCCTGAGATCAGCTGACCTACCTCCTGGAGAATTCTTTTCGGATTTGTAGCCGGGCGTGTAGTCATGGTAAAGGTCCAATTCCGACGTCCTATCCAATTGCGACTCCTACGTCTCTGCGTCAGTTTCTCGGCTTCAATCCGACTTCTAAGCATGCACCTGGAATCTACATGGCGCATTCGACATCAGTTTTTTGCTTCGATCACCGCTCCTTTCTGCAGTTTCATGAAGCTTCCAGGCCCCGGGCCCCGGAGACGGCACCGACTCAGTTTGACTCTTTGCCTCTAGAGCCTGTTGCGCTGAGGACCCGTCAAGAATGCTTGATTCCTCTCTCTCTCTCTCTCCCAGGGTGGATCGCAAAGACAAGAGTAGTAGCACGAATATTCTTGGTTGCGCAACAGGGAAACGGTCCTGGCAGAACATCTCGGGAACATCTGTCACATTCAGAAGCGGAACATCTTGCAGCAAGCTGTGGGCCCCTGACAATCCCTTACCTCGTGCTTTCGTGATCCTCGTGCAGACTGTTTGATCTGATGCCCAATCTGTTCACCGTTTCTTTTGGAGCCTGTTATTGCAAGCCTTTGATCTTGAATTAAGCTCAACAGCAAGGAATTGCTCTCAACGCCTATCCCAGGTCGTATCGGCTTGTGCACATACATGAGGGTAGGTATAGGGGCAGGTTAAAGGATCGCATTAAGATCGCAAACAATGTTAACCTGCACATCCACCCCAGGGCAAAACAAGCAGTCATGGATCCAAGCATTGCGTAGGGTTCAAGTTCATGAATTCCGATATGGTCTTGCAGGCATTCCTAGCACGCTGCTGCCGGGTCTATCGGCTATGGTAGGACCTTCAGAAGCAACAATGGCCAGCACGGACGTCGAAGTCTGGACGGAACTGGGAGTCGGGCTGAGTTGACGCAGACGCGATGTTTATCAACTCGGTGGTTGGCAGTGCGCTTGAAATGAACCACGTGTGTTCAGCTTCTGCATGCCAAGGTTACAAGTTTGGCTGCACAGATCCACCATGCGACAAAACAGAAGCTCCTGTGCTGCTTCAAGCTTAGCGCCACGCACCAAGTAAAACCCAGATACTCTGTGCGAATGCACCGGCTCCACCAACGAAGGCAAGCACCTGTTCTTGTAGCATGTGCCACATGATGTAAAAATTATGGCTTTTGAAAGTGCCATAGCGCCGACGCACTGCTTGGTGCAACCAGAAATTCACAAACCCAGGACCCATGCCCGTACTCCGGTCGGTCCCTGCTCGATGAGACCACCCACCTCGCACTCACAAGGTTGGTCACAACAAAGAACCATGCTGAGTGGGACGGTATCGTGCCTGACTGACGGATTGCCAAGCATACTCAGCTGCCAGTCCCGCATACGCGTATGCTTGCTTCTGCACCTGCACAATGCGCTTTTGCATGACATGCATTGGCGGAGGGGTGATGCACCTCTGGATCGTTGGCCCACTCGAGGACTTTATCTTTCGCTGCACTTGCGGCCTTCTGAATGCAATGTGCATCAGCAAACGTCGTACAAATCAGCTCTGACATGCCAGCCTCTGGGAATTTCTCCTGAGCGACCTTTAAGATCTGAGCTTGCACAGCAGGATCGCTCAGCGCATCCTGCAATGTCAACACTTGGATTATTGAAGTCATGACCGACGAGTCGAGACCCTGCAAATACAAGTGCAAAGGACCGAGTCCTGGCCAGCCTTCTTGACGGCACTTTGCACCTGCCATGTGTGTGTGCGCTACAACATTCCATGGTTTCACCGGCTTTCCGTCGTGACTTCGTGACTGCACCGTTTCACATTCTCAAAGACGAACGGTCGAAGGGACAGATTACTGAATCCTCTGGTTCCATAGTGAATGTGCCAAGAAGGATCTCGCAGGTCTGTGCTCTGGAGCAAGGTGCATTGATTTCTACGCATATACCATCCAACACCTGCGGATCTTGCAAGATCTTGTCACGGGTCGCTGGATCCTCGGTGGGAACAGGTCGCGAAAAAATCTAACAAATGTCGATCACACATTTCTTAACAATCCGCGCGTTCGACTGAGCCCAGAGCAATTGAGGCCATCCCAGGCACATCAACTGCTTGGCTGCATACAGAAAGTTCTGGCTTTGCACAAACGGCGAATGGGCCAACTGATCACTGAACACACCAAGTCCTGACATCGTCTGGCAAGTTCAACTGAACATCAAGGCCACACTGTGGGAAGTTCTGATGATGTGATTTTGTGCCAAGTACAGGTTCGAAACAGTTGCAAAACACGAAAACAACACGTTTCCTTGGTGTGTCGTGCAGTATAATTTCTTTTCCCCACTAGAACGATGTTTGTTTCGTGAGATGCTCGCAGTGCAGCACATGTGCTGATCCTAAAATCACATGGCGGTCTAATATCGATCGTATCCTCAGCCGTAGACCAGCTGACCAGCAGGCATACCTGTTGATTCTACTGAAGCTAACGAACTGCAGGTATGATAACCGACCACCCGCCGCAACTCTCAAAAAAACTTCAACCGTTGGCTGTGCAGGATCGCTGGCAAATGAAACAAGGCAAAGGCTCCGACACATGTGTCATATGCCACGTACCGCAAGAAGCAACAAGCCACAATCAACGTACTTGTAAATACTGCGGTAATGAAGCCTTTATCCATAAACCAGTTTTCTTATGTTCAGGAAAGTGTTACACCACGCAACAACAAAGGCTACGGCTTTCGAGCTTGTAGGCTAAGCGAGTTACCGAGAAAGTAGAGGCAGTCTAACAAAGCGGAACAAACGCAGTTTACTCGCTCAGCTTCTTTTGTTTCGGCTTGCCGGGGAAACGACTGCAGCTTCAAAGTCGTAGGACCCGTTCGACCTCCAGTCAAAGCGGGTGGAAAGCAAGCTGCTGTGCAGTCGTTAGCAAAAGCCCGTATCGTACAGCAGTATGAAGCAACAGCGTGCAAAACGAATGCGATAATCAAAAGATGTTGAAGCAATTAGCGTAGCACAGCCTGAAAGCGGAGATGCCTGTGCGGAAAATGGTGAGGGCGGCGGGTGGGAGCTGCCAAGCAAGCGAAAAACACATAGGCGTAGCTGGAAAAGAGCGGGCCAGCCTTTCCTCACCCCCCTACCGCGACCGCACCTATGCTGAAGCTTAGCATAAGCTACAGCATACATGAAGCAGGTGTAGAGAAAGCCCAAAGCCCAAGGTGAGGGCGGGTGGGTCGAAAAAGCTTCTTAGCAGCAAGCTAAGCTGTTGTTGCATGGTGAGTGCTTGAGCGAAAGCGGTGCGACGGGCAAGCACTTTCCAAAACCACCCTGAGTAAACACAGGAACCGTTCAGGAAATTTTTACACCACGCAACAACAAAGGCTACGGCTTTCGAGCTTGTAGGCTAAGCGAGTTACCGAGAAAGTAGAGGCAGTCTAACAAAGCGGAACAAACGCAGTTTACTCGCTCAGCTTCTTTTGTTTCGGCTTGCCGGGGAAACGACTGCAGCTTCAAAGTCGTAGGACCCGTTCGACCTCCAGTCAAAGCGGGTCGGAAAGCAAGCTGCTGTGCAGTCGTTAGCAAAAGCCCTGGTTGGAAACTGGCAAGCCGAAACCTCGCCTAGAAAGCCCGAGAAAAGAAAGTGAGGTTGAGCGCACGCTTCCTGAAAGCGGTAAAATGTTAGCGGCGCTGACTGGATCCCCGGTTGGAGGGGCCCAATTGGTGTGGCTCCGGGAGCCGCCACTTCAGAAAAGCATCTTCCGGATGCAGCGTTACCGCAAAGCGGATATCCCAAAAATCTGAAAGCGAAATATGTACACGACTCTTCGGCAAAAAGCGATCAGGGAGCTCGCTTTGACCATCCCAGCGAGAGAGCAGATCAGCGTCGTCATTCTTCTCGCCAGAGATGTGACTGCATTCCAACTGTATACCCGTCATGGAGCTCCACATGGATAGCTTCTTGACAAAAAGATTAAGCGGGACTTTAGAAGTGTAAAGGCGGTTGCAAACTGATTCGGCCCCTGTATTATCACTTAAAGCGGGTAGACTCACTGCCAAGCGACCACTGCCTGAAAGCTTCCAGAAACAGATCAAGACAAAGCATTGGGCAAGGGTCTCGTAGCTGGATATGTCCAAATTGGCGTTGGACTGCATGGGTAATCCCAAGCTGGTGAAATCCGAGACTGTGTAGCGGTGGGAGAACCAAGCTGACTGACCCCCTGCAAGCTTGAGCCAGCTGCCAACACCACATTGATCGCCCTTGCCAAAAGCGTCAGCCGCTGACTCCACCGAAGCCAGTGGCGGCGGCCAAAGTGGCCGTGGTCGCCATTCCCTGGAGCTGAGGTAAAGAAAGAATTCCAATGTCTCCCTGCTGGCATTGCTCAGTTTGCGTCCAGACGACGAGGGGTCCGAGATCCTCATCCAGAGACGCTTGGAGCTGACCGGCACCTTGCGCAGGTCTGCGGGGCACTGCAAGTTGATGTGCCTCGCTGACAACAGAGTGCATTCCGGCTGTATCGATAAGCCTGGAGGCGAAGATGTAAAAACCATCTTCTCATTCAAGTGGTTTGCAATGCAAGGCCACGTAGTGGGGGATATACTGACGTTTGTACCCAGAGGTCTATGCATGTCGTCGTACAGAGTGCAGAGCCACGGTCGCAATGCCGGGAAGTCGTGAAGAATCCATTGAAGGAGACCCAAGAGCTTGTCTAATTGTTTTCTGGAAACCAAGCGGTGGCCGAGGCATTCGGGAACCTGGGATTGTAACTTCAGCCGTTTGTCGTGGGGAAGGGTGCAACAAGCCGTGCCCAGGTTCAGCTGCAACCCTATCCAGGTAATGACTGGCCCCATTTGAAGCTTCTTCCAGCTAAGCGGGATTGAAAACATGAGCAAAAGGCGAGCACTAGACAGGCTGAAAGCGGAAGTATTTGGGCGTTTTGGTACAACAGCAAATCGTCGACATACAGCATCATCACATGCGCCAGCCAAATGAAGCCTGTGGGATGAAAAAGTGGCTCCAAACGGACAAACCTTGTAGAAAAACAAGCGGTCTTGCTGGCGTGTCCCAGCAAGCCTCTGTCTTGTTTGCGCACTCGCAATGTCTTGTAAGCGCCTTGACATCTAGGCTGAAACCTGAGACAGATTCGTTGTCTTCCCTAAGTGGCAGGAGGCCTGAATGTCTTGCAAGTAAGGAAGGCTGAATTGTGCAATTTTTTACAAAGTGTTGCAGATGCTGTTGTCCACCACCCCGCTTGGCTTTGACGTGACTCAACGGCGATCTGTCTTTACCCATCGCTCAAAAGCGGCCTCACAGAGTCCAGCTTCGAGATCGATCAATTTCTGCAGCAAAGCCGCTCTCGGATCCTGCTAGTTGCCTTCAAAGCTGGCAGCCTTCAGCACCTTCCCGCCTCAAGGCAAGGTGTGGTTTCAAGAGATGTCGTCATCGAAGCCTGGGACCCTCTGAAAGTAAGCGGAAAGTCAGCGATGAGTGGCAAGGGTTTTGGTCTTCTCGGTGTAGCAAAGCAACCATGCTGAAGAGGGCTGGCCGAGTGGATCTCGAAAGTATAAGCTGAGGGAAGCTGGTCCTCGTCATCCGCAATGCATGTGACCTTCCAATGAGTGGCTCCACGTCTGCGGAACTTGTTACGGGCAGTGGTTTATTCTGTAGACCGGTCATCAGTGTAGATCCTGTTCTAGCTGCACCGGAAGGGCCTGAGCAAAGTTATCATAAGGAGCCTGAAGCGAAGCAAGCAATTGTTCCGATGGTGCAGCGAAGCTCTCATCATCGGTTTCCCTCACTCTTTATGGTGGACTGGTGGCCAGGTCACGTTCCCACATTGGTAGCTGTGTGCTGCTAACTGCTGACACGACCATGCGTCAACTGGCCCTGGCCAGCTTTGATTTGCTGAAAATGTCCCCGCCGAAGCAGTGGCCCCACGTGTGGTGAAGGCGGATCCTCAAGGGGGCCACCACCAGCTCCAGCCGAGCTGGAGATGCACAGGAGCAGCTTAGCACTCACTTCTGAGCAAAGCAAAGCGAAATCCAAAGCATACAAAACTTGCAAACCACAAGTTGAGAAGGACAGTTGGCAGGTGCGAAGCCATGCGGTTGCATTAGAAATCCACAGCTCTTGGAAGTTTTTTCAGCTTTTAAGTTGCTTGCCAAGTTCCAGATAGCAGCATAACTTGTCAGACACTACAACGTTTTTTTTTCTGGTTAGGTTGGGCTGGTCCGTCTGCTGGAGAAAACTAGTGCAAATGCAAGCAATGTAAGCCAGCAAAAGCTCGAAAAAGTTTCTAAGCTATTGTTGCATGGTGAGTGCTTGAGCGAAAGGTGCGACGGGCAAGCACTTTCCAAAACCACCCTGAGCAGGAACCGTCAACAGATGAAGGCTTCTAGCAAGCTTCCATCGAAATGCACACTTTTCTCAACAACACAAAACACCGCATGATCACAGCTGGTCCCAGAAGACTCTGAACCAAACAATCACAAATCTTTGACTTCCAGCCTTCTTCCTGGACTCAGGGTGCGATTTTATCAGCTGTGAGTCTCCAAAGTTGTTTTCTTTCCACTGCAATCTTTTTTGGTTTTTTAGTTTGTCAAGCTTCTTTTAGCGGGCTTTTTGCAGCTTTAGAAGGTCGAAGCTGTGAACAAACCCAATATTCGCAATCTTTAACAGCTTGAATCCAAGGTTCCAAGTTGACTTGCAAAACACCTTCATTTTTTAAGTTCAGTGGTGGGTTTGGAGTTGAGGAAGTTGTTTTTTTGCAGTTTTGATGTGCCATAACAAAAAAAAATTCGATAAGTCATTTTTTGGCATCTTTGTCAAAGCACCCTCAAAGAAAATTAACCAAACGAAACAATTTTGAAAGTAAGAATTCGAAGAAGACTTGAAGTCTCTTTCGCGATTCCTCGAAGGAACTTCCGATTTAACGCCACATCTGGAACTCCACATCGTAAAGGACAGAGTGTAAAATTGTTTTGAATTTCCATATCGAAAGAGAAAAAGATGAAGACCAAGCTCATCTATGCGAAAAACAACCGACATCTGACAGAGTGTTTTATAGTCATGACAGGTTGTTTTTTTTTTTCCTTTTGCAGCAGACCATATTTGGCAGTTCAGACGGTTTTTCTCTTTTACCAGTTCAGACGTTTTTCACACTTGTAACATGTGTTTTCTTTTTCATGACACATGTGTTATACATCAAGTGTGCTCTGCAGTTGCGACTGCAGTTGCAACAGCAATAGTTCAGACGGTTTTTCTCTTTTACCAATTCAGACGTTTTTTTTTGCACTTGTAACATGTGTTTTTCTTTCATGACACATGTGTTGTGGTTGCATCAAGTGTGCTCTACAGTTGCGACTGAGTTGCAACAGCAATTCCGACAAGTGTTTGACAGTTGGAACGTGTTCAATAGAATGTTTTACTTTGCGATACTCCACGTCGGAGTGTTTACAGTTGCAGCAGGTGGTGTTTGACACTTGTAACAGACGTGCATAGTAAGACACGCAAGTGGTGTCATGTTTGTGCTTGTGGCAACAGAGAGAACGAGACAAGCAAGTTGCTGCACTTCTGGCCAAAGAGATCGCTCTTGATCGCTTTTGTTTGGGTCGAAAACGTTGTGGGGCAGAGCATATTCCCTTGGTTTCGGCACGTTGGAAGCTGAGATTCTTGCCATAGTTGTCCTTCTTCCCATTAGGTCATCCGAAAACTGTTTCTGTGTGAGTTCTGTCTGTCCAGAAACGACTTGTGCTCCTAGTGAGCCAGCTGTTGCCAAGCACACTGATTGGCTCTAACAATGTTCAAGTTGCGCGGCTGGTGCTGGATGCCACAAGTGCATCCGTGCATTTCCCAATACAGCTCGAAACCTTCATCCGGCGTCGGAAAGCCCTC
>CAJNJA010010547.1:0-14134 GCA_905231915.1 Symbiodinium necroappetens
TATGGTGCTGATGGTGACAGCGGTTCTCCTCCTCCTGCTGCTGCTGCTGCTGCTAGTAGTACTAGTACTCCTACTACTACTGCTGCTGCTGCTGCTGCTACTACTACTACTACTACTACGACTACGACGACCACCAGCACCACCACCACCACCACCTACTACTACTACTACTACCTACTCCTGCTGCTGCTGCTGCTGCTGCTGCTGCTACTACAAACACTACTAACACTACTAACTACTACTAACTTATACTAACTACTACTAACTTATACTAACTACTACTAACTACTAATAACGACTACTAACTACTACTAACGACTACTAACGACTACTAACGACTACTAACGACTACTATAACGGCTACCAACGACTACTAACGACTACTAACGACTACTAACTACTAACTACTACAAACTTCTACTAACTACTACTAACTACTGCTAACTACTGCTAACAACTACTACTACTACTACTACTACTACTACTACTACTAGTACTACTACTACTACTACTACTACTACTACTACTACTAATACTACTACTACTACTGCGGCTGCGGCTGCGCGTGCTATCAAGGCGCAATGGCGTCTGTGAAGGGACTTCGAGAGCTGTTGCACCTTGACTGCGCAGACAGGGCGCAAAACACCCATGTCTCGCCCCTGTGCCAGGCGCATGCAACTTCGAGTGCAGCTCAGGCAGGAGTTGGCGCTCTGAACCCTCAGAACAGAAGAGTCGCAAACCTTGCACCCGACAATCGCACACAGGAAGCTCAAACAGCCCAGTCCAAAGCCCTCATCACTGCCATCCAAAGTGACCACGACCCCCCTCGTGCACCTAGTCTTCGAAACCCACACCGCAAAACCTGATCAAAGTCCCGAAAACCCCTCCGAATCCCAAGCCACGAAGTGAGCCTTCACCTGAGGCATCATTACGAGAAGTGACAGGGTTACCTGCAGTATCTCCAAGCCTCGTCAGCTTGTTCTCACCAGGCAAGACGTGAAATTCACAATTCCAACGCTATTCGCTATCCTTAATCCTGCCAAAAATCCCAAAACAGCCTTCGCCCTGACACAGTCCTTTTTGCTTTCCCGATGCCTCGCATGATGTCAGTGCCAAACTGAGACCGGCCATTACCATCAGCATCTTCCTGGCATGAGTGTATGGGCCAGCGGAGGGTTGGAAGAACTCCAAGCGTCTAAGCGTCGACTCTTCGGGTAGTGAGGGGTTAGTGTAAGTCGGTGCCCAGGCGGTCGAGATTCACTGAAGAAGAGCTGGTAGACATCCACCTGATCCTTCACCTGGGCCGCAGATGCTCAGGCTTGGGCTGGTGTCGAGCTGCAAGAGCTTCTCAGGGCCATCCGAGATGCCGGTGGGGGAACCCAACTCAAAACTCCTCCGAGCTCGTTGACGTCGAGGTCAAGATCCGTGAAGGTTAGTCCTTTTGGCACTTGGCGGGTTGGCTGTTGCAGAAGACCGATGACAAGGATGCCGGTTTGCAAAACTAACAGGCCTGTCGCACTGGCAATCGCGTCGAAAAACTCCAAAGAGGCCGGCGTGCGGTGCTCCACGGTCTCTGATGCCGTGTGGATGAGGAGATGTGTCGTCTCCTTGTGATGGCCGTGGCGGTGTCTGCACTTTTCGGCATACATTCACAGCGTCCATTTGAAACAGCGCCTTGCTTGCGCACCTTTTTGAGACCTCTTCCAACTACCACCGTCGCACCCCGCGCACGAAGCTCTGAGGTCCGGACATTGGCCGGGGTGTTCGTGGGAACCTGGGCTGCTCCGACCCCACAACCACTGCATGGCACCCTTGAACAAACACGCTGTTGTAACGGTGACCGGAACCTGCCAAGGTCTAAGGCTGCCACGTCGTACTCCACTCGGTCACTGGGAACGGAGATTAGCAAGCTCCTGTTTGAGCTTTGGTTCTGCTCGTCCAGGAAGCCCAGGTAGATCCTTGCTTACACTCATGACGCCGAAGTTTCAGCTTCAACCCTATAGTCGTTAGAGCCGCCAAGGCCGACAAAACGAGAGAAATAAAAAGGGATCTGCATTATTGAGTCCCACACCCGTTTAAGATGGTTCGACATTGGAGCCTATACTGAAACCCAAACCAACAGCAGAAGCTCTCACGACTCCGACATTCCTCCTCAGTACTGCCAAGTAGCTCATATGTCGCAATTGCTCCCAGCACCTAAATGTGCCGCGTTTGGAATTGTCAGGACCATGCGGTTGCGTGAAATTCTTGCATGATCCCCAACGTCAACCGGATGAGCCTAAACGTCATCTTGTCAGGGAGGCCACAGACCCCTGCAAGCGCAACGAAAATCCGGAAGCGCTGCAACCGGTAATATTGAAGCAGCACTGGCAGGGGTTGAGTAAAAGGCAGAAACAAACAATGGCAGTTCCAAGAGCAGCATCACCACAACCATCAAAAGCTTATAAGAGGGTGACAACGCAGCAGAACAAACGCCAGGGCTGAAACGACAACACGAACGACGACGACCGCCACAACGACCACGACCACAACAAGGACAAGCACAACCACAAGAAACCAGACCTGTCCACAGACTCAACAAAAAAGAAGAGCGGGCGGAATGCGGTATGATCAGCACCGTGTTTCCGCATAGCGGAGGGTGCCCTCCTGTTGAGCGGGCACGTCTTCCCGCACTTAACACTGAACAGAGACGATCAAGTTTCACAGTGAGTCGGGCCGGACTTCCCGCCGATGTCTCCCGCTAACTCTATAACGAGATGTGCTCCTGTCCTTGGCTAGAGACTTTGCGAAAACAGACTTCGTCTTCACATTGCCTAGAAACCGGAGCCCGCTACCCAGAGCACAAGACACCCGTCCGCTCTTCAACCGTACCCAACTGTACCAGCTGTGTGTCTGCACCAGACAGTCCCTGGCTTCTCCACCCGTGCCGGGTCGTCACAGACCAAGGCTGGCCAGTAGGTGCTGGCTTTCGCCCAGTCCGCGTGGTTTGTGACATCAGAGCTTCAACAACACCAACACCACCACGTACCACCACCACAACAACAAGCGCCACAACCACAACGACGCCGACGACGACGACGACAACGACAACGGACGGCGGCGGCTGCGACGACGACAGCAACAACGACGGCAACAGCAAAAGCAACAGTACACCAACACCAACACCAACACCAACACCAACACCAACACCAACACCACCAACAACAACAACAACAACAAGAACAAGAACAAGAACAAGAACAACAACCACAACCACAACCACGACGACGACGATGACGACGACGACGACGACGACAACGACAACGACAACGACAATGGCAGCAGCAGCAACAGCAGCAGCAACAGCAGCGGCAACAACAACAACAACAAGAATAATAATAATAATATTAATAAAACAAAAAAGGTAGACACACACAAAAAAAAAGAACCGCAACGACGGCGACAGCAGAAGCAGCAGCAATAACAGCAAAAGCAAAGCAACGACAACAGCAACAGCAAACACAACAACAGCGGCAGCAACAACAGCAACAGCAACAGCAACCACAGCAATAGCAACCACAGCAACAACAGCCACAGCAACAGCAACAACAACAGCACACACACACACACACCGACCGTCACCGTCACCACCTCCATCAACAGCATCATCAACAACTCCAGCATCAGTGGCAGCAGCATGTATGGCCGCGGCTGTCCAATAGTCGTTGGCAAATGGTGCCAAGCAGCTGGCGGGTGCTGCCAAACCAATTGGCCTCCCAACTCCTCCTGTGAGAGGCACACAGAGCTCAGAAGCGACATCCCGAAACCTGTGAGAGTCCAATCCCGGGGTTCCGCACACCCTGAGCCGTCCGAGATCATGCCCTTCTGAAATCCACATTGATCCCAAGGTCGTCTCGCGCTGGCCCCGGTATGGCTAGACTCCTGGACTTCTCCTGCGTACAGCCCGCGCCCGTTTACGAGCCTCAAACCCTCCATCGCGAGCGTCCCAATCCTCAAAAACCATGACCAAAGACCTTTAGCCATCAGCTGCTCGAACTCCACGCAGACAAAACAAGTATGAACCCTCCAGGCCCTCCACCTCATCCAGGTCAAGGTCGAGGAAGCTCAAGCTAGGAACAACGAAGCGCTGGGAGGCCTGCACATACTGGCAACAAGGGCAAAGCCGTGAAACGGAACACACACTCAGAGCAGCAGCCACAGCTGCCCGTCCCGCATCCTAGGAAGGCTCATAAGAAGCCAAGCCCGATTGCTAGTCGGGTACGGCGTTTGCGGGGCCTAATGCTTTCCCCAAGTGGCTTTGTAAGCAATTGTCAGAGGAGCTGCGCGTCTTTAGACCTTTTCGCTTCGGAAGTCGGGTGATTCCGTGTGACCAGCTATGCAAGGAGCAGGTAAAGCTTCTTGCCAGGCAGTGTGAGCACAAGGGATGTCAATTTCTTGGATGCGAATGCAGTCACCTGGTGCTTTTGGCATGTTGGTCTGCAAGACCGAATTCAGAGCTACAAACCAAACGAAAATGGGAATCATGCACAACACGCTACGCATATACTCGACAAATGCTCGGGAGCATGTGTGCATGCTGCGTACATGCACAGAGTCTGCATGTGCATCAACTGCGGCCTCCTCTAACGTCAAGAAGACCGGGGTCGACTGTTCCACGAGGACCGACTTTGTGTAGACCAAGAAATGAGTGTAGAAAGGTCGTCCAGATGTACCTGCACTGTGAGATTGCTTGCATGAACGGGCTGCAAGGGGCTGCAATGCTTCCAATTCCAGGCTGCAGATAATGGTACTGGGCAGGTGCCACAAAAAGATGCAATGTAGGACCACTGATGGACAAATCTTAGGAAGACACTTGGAAGAGGTCGAGCGACCACCTTCAGCGTTAGCCCTCAGAGTGTCCCACCCGGAGTCTTGGGAGTGAGAGAGTCCGTGGAATGCCGAACCGCAGGGTACCCCTGGAGTGCCCAATCCGGGGTCTGGCGCCCAACCCCACACACCGAAGGAGTTTTCCTGGAGTGCCCAACCCCAGAAGCCGGCTCTGGCGCTTCGGCATAAGCTCCGGGCACAGCTTGAAGTGTGCTAGTTCATGCCTAACCTTAGAGGAATCCCTGGAGTGCACAACACCAGAGTGTCCCTGCCCAACAAATTTCTGATCTGTAGGGTGGGGATGTTCGAAGCAAAACGATGTTGAACCCTTTGGAATTGTAGCACCGTCTACCTTCGTTTCCGGCACTCTGCTAATAGCGCATCGCTCATCATCGGATGCATTGTAGCAGTGGACAGCTTGAGTTGCCTAGAAATGCTGTTGGTGATGCCACTCCAGCAATTGAATGCGGGCAGCAAGAGAAGACCTGGCACTGCACGTCTATACTAGGCATTCGTATTTTCGGCTGAACTCTGAGTCTACTCCCATGACACGATTATGAACAGTCCGGCTAATATGAAATGGTTTTTGAATGAGCCCAATAGTTCCAAAGTGCAACTTTCAAGCAGCTCAAGGCTAAAGACTAAAGTTAGTTGCTGCTATTCAGGGTCAATTGTCAGCTAGCTGCCATCTCCCCTGCGCTTGATGGTTTTTGTTATTCCCTCTGTGTGTGTCTCTGTCTCTCTCTCTCTCTCTCTCTTACTCTCTCTCTCTCTCTCTCTCTCCCCCTCTCGCACTTGCTGAAATTCCGAAACGACGGGGTTTCAAAGAAGCTACAACTATACTGTCGGTCGGGGGGAGCGAGAGGCTTTTCGATGTGAGGGAGTACCAGGAACCTGGAAGAACCTGGAACCTAGAAAATTGAAGACTCATGGAACGACGCCACCTTCCAATTCAAACAAGCCTTACTGCACGCCAGTCCATGACTGCTCAGAAACATCTCACATCCTGCCTTCTGGGATGGTGACCATGTTAGTACCTTGGCTATTCACACAAGCAGCCAGGCTCGAAAGGGGCGAAGCGTGAAGCTGACACTTCATCCGCGAGTCTCTACATGCTCGACAGTGAAATCAGCAGATGTCATGAAGAGTCAGGCAGCCCTGTAAGGATTATCAAGATTGAACGATTCCAGGCTGTAGAGACTTTGACTCGTGCAGAACCTGAACCCTCGGGGCATCCAGGCCTACACGACTGTCGGACTACACCCGCGGCAAGGGGCCGACATCAGTCAAAGTGTTGTAGATGATGGTGTCAGAGTCATCTTCGTCGGAATCCACTGCCGTGTCGTTGCTGGCATTCGCATCTTCAACTTCTGTCCCATTCCGCGAAACACTTGCAGTCGCGGTCGTGTAGCTGACCCTGAGCTGCAGCTTTCGTGTGGCAAGGGCATGACACCATGACATTGCGTGGAGAACTACCACGTCGTCTCTGTCCTTTACTTCGCCGAGGCTCCAGATGCGGTTCGCACCGGTAGCACTTGTCGCCAAATAGACGACATAGCCCTGCACGTTGGCGACCTTAAGGACAAGGCCCTGAGGGTCAGGAAGGCATGGGAAATTCGTCTCCTCAGAGGCCGGGGCCAGACTTGGAGGAGTCCAGCTGAGATTGCCGCCCACTTCGTCCTTGCGCGAGACACGAACGCTTGCAGATGCATCACTTCGACATACCTGAAGCCTCGAAGGGCTATCAAGAAGCTCTTAAAGCACTTAATGCATGCAAGTCGCTAGGTTCAAATCCAGTCCCACGAAGTCTAAGTCGGAGACACTGGCAGCCTGGTCAAAGATCCTGTCGAGGGCTTTTGTGCAGTGGGTTCAACCTGTGCAGTACCGTCCGTACTCTGCAATGCAAGGCCGAGATGCTGAATCAACGGAGCGACGCGAAGCAGACTAGAGGAGCGCCAGATGAAACATTCGCCCAATCTGGACACCCAAGCCGCATCGTTGCTGCAACGGGATCATATCTCGATGCCCAATGCAGGCACGTCAAAGTTTTTCTGGCTCAAGCTGCCCAGCGTCCAACAGTTTGGCATGATCGCTCCGGGGCTTAGAGTCGGACAACGGATAACAGTTCCGGGAAGGGTAGTGGCTTTACCATGCAGGCTTCGGGAATAGGTTGGCTTCCCGATCGTGTCCTGTGGGATGTGGGCGTGCTCGCTTCCTCCAGAGTCGACCTTTCAGGGATCAGCTCTGGCACCCTGGAAAGCTTGCAAGTTCCTGGCTACACCTGACACCGCGACCCAAACTGCTGACATGGGCGTGGAATTATTAGTTTGTGCGGAGCATCTTCAAACTTTCGAATGGACGCAAGCTAGCGGGACGGCAAGCGAATGTGAATGACGCAGTGCTCCTCGCATGCTGTGTTGCGAATCGGAAGGAAGGCAACCTGCTATCCAATCAATAAGGTTGATAGACAAATTGAGTTCGCATAAACTCAAGCCTGTACTGAACGACACATGGCAAAAGATCGTTCCTCAATGCGAGAAACACGTTTTTTTTCTACCCCCCTGTACAAACTCGTCGATGCTTATGCTTGTCAACAAGGAATTGGAAAAGAAACCTGCGAAGGACGCGAAACATTCTTAGGCAAGGCTGCTGTCTTGAGTTGTGCAGATGTTGTCTAATTGCAGTTCTGCTGCCTGTTGGGGCCTCAAGGCAGTTCCTGATTCATCAGGGGGCCCTCTCTCCCTGCTGTCGCTTGCATCCCTGATGCACCAGGGGCTGGGGACCCCGAAGTTTCGTTGAATCCAAACCAAACCTGCAAAACAACAACTCCCAAGCTTCACAAAGGAGCCAGCTTTCGTGACTTGTGCTGGGATCTCGAGCTTCCAAAAGTGGAGTCTTCAACCTCTCCGCGTCGTCCGCGCCCACGACTGGGGCCTGGAATAGATCAGGAAGTGAGTCCAAGATTGTAACGGCGTCTCGGCGGCAATGGACCTTGGCAGCTCGGCGTGTCACTCACGAGGATTCCTGCAGCAACCTGCAACCTTGATCTTGGCTCTGGCTATATGCGCCCGACAGTCCGAAATCAGAGGCCTGCAGCACAAAACTTCGGGAGCGCTACCTAGGAAACATTCGGAAACACAGCTTTGATAAATCTTTCTGTACAGGGCGGAAGACTCTTCACCCAACTAAATTTCTCTCACATGTTGCTTCTCCTGAAGGCTACCCGCGGCTGCGACCCATGCCCTTGCTTTTAAGCGCTCTCGCTCCCGTTTGACATCAGGGTCGCGGATTGTGCCGGAAAGATGGTTTCCAGGTGTATCACCAGCCAAGCCTTGCATCTAGCGGCCACCTCAAGGCATCCGTCGTGCCCAGCAGCTGGCGACACCTGTGCATCTTGCACAGAATTCTCTTGGTTTCTACGTAGGTCTCTGTACTAGCTTTGGCTCTCAGTAGCAACACAGTTCGGGTCCAAGTATTGCGACCTGATTATCCAACATGCTCCTCGGCGCAGCCGCTTGACCTGCAACCCGTAAAACCTGTTGTTGATGGGAAACCCTATAGGCTTCGGGTCAAGATCACTTGACAACGGACTGGGCACCAGAAGCCAGACATTGTGGCATCCTCGGCTGAAAACCCACGTGAGCGTTCACAGCGACAAGAGGCATGCCACAGGACAAGCACTCAGAACCTTGTTGGTACAAGCGGGTTGCAGCTGAAGCGAGATCAAAAAAGTGTACTGAAATAGCCATACTAGCCTCGTTCCCTCAAAGCTGCTATCGTTTTGCCCATGTGTGCACACCCGTCTGCACCGCTAATGTGCAATCGTAGTCGGGCAACACTTTTTCCCGGATTGTTCAGATGTGCCCAGGCACGCTTGCGTTGGCCATGTCGCTCTCCTCGCCTAAGCATCACGAGCGTAGCATCTGTTGTTGCTGTTGGGAGGCACCAGCTTCAGCAGAAAGGGAACGAGTTGTTGAAAGGAGCTGGACCCACAAAAGGCCGAGGAAAGGGAGAAAGATGGCCAGGTCATGTCGTTGCAAACAACTAGTGACGAGACATGATAAGCTCAGGCAGCAGCTCCAAACGTACGGGACCATGTTGTCCGAAAGGGTGGGGCTGCTGAGGCTGCTGGTGTTGCTCTCCTGGCACACAGGTATTATACAGTATAATTATACATACCTTTTTAGCAGACTTGAAGGGCCTTCCTTGGGCAGCTTGGAACGTCGACTGAGACACGCAAAACCCTGCAGCGGGGAGAAGTGTGTTTTCTCGTCTTGACCTAGGTGCGCTTATCACTATAGCACCCACGGAACAGTGCTAAGCTTCCACACTATGTCGTCCTCGTCGCTGGTGTCAGACCCGTCACAGCTGTCAATGCTGGGGTTCGCAATGACTCTGGCGATGTAAACGTTGTACTCCGAGATGAGACCTTGGATTTCGCGGCGATGGAATCCATAAACTGACCTTGTTAGCCGGCCAGCCTTCCCGGCGCCTGCTGACCTTGCTTGGGACACGACTCTCATTAAGAAACGAAGAACCCAGGACAGTCCCAATTCGCCATCAAGTCTGCACCCTCTGCATGCAGACCCCATGAGGAATGGAAGCTAGACTCTAGAACTCCAAACCTCTGCCTGAGTGGCTATCGTCGGCTGGCGTGTCCCAGAGCAGATCTCCGCCCAGCTCATCGCTGTCCAGGTCCTGGTTTTTCAGCTTCCAAATTTTGGCTTGCTCTTCCCAGAAATTGCATCGGGAGGAACATGCACTAGCCCTGAACCGGCCACGAATCACAGGGCGAACCTGCTTAGGGCGTGTGCTTCCTGGAATGTTGCGTGTAGCTCTCCGTTTTCCCGATATTCCAGCGACTTCATAAAGACAAAGGTCGGGTTGGGCCAGGTTGTTGGACCTGCTGGAGGTTTCGCAAAACATGATAATCCTACCTGGAGCTTGAGCTCGCTCGAAAGCCTTGCAAGAAACGACTCGGAAATAAGTCCTGGGGCCCTGGGGCATGCAGGACAACTCAAAAGCCTCAATCGCGGTATAGCTTTGCGAAGTGCCTTGATTCAGAGTCTTGCGGGGCTAGGTCCCCAAGCCAAGGCACCAGATCAGGAAAGCGTAGGTTTCGGACCGGTGCATCCCTGAGGGTCGGATGTGGCAAAGGCATGCAGAGAAAGAACGAGCCCGGGACTGTTCGCCAGGGATGGTGTTCATGAAGCTGGTTATGACGGTATCCATGATCCGGCACGATCAGGATGACTCATGCTGGTGATGATGAAAATGGTGACAATGATGGTAGCGGTGGCGATGATGATGGCAATGATGATGATGATGATGATGATTTTGATGATGATGATGATGATGAGGAGGAGGAAGATGTGAAGAAGAAGATGACGATGATTACACAAGCCACACACTTGCTACATCTCCGCTGTTTTGGCCAGTGCTCGGCGAAGAGCAGCTTGCTTGCTCAGTGCTTCACGTTGACAAAGCCGGTCTTATCCCCTCGTTTAAACGGGTACCCATGCTGCAGCATGAAATCATGTAGCGGACGCTTGTACAGCGACCTTTTCACTGCTGGACTCAACCACAGAAATTCCTGGACAACAGAGCGGTCCAAGAAAGGGTATCGAGTCTCCATACCCAAGGCCCCCGCAATGGTTTCCTCTTTCATCAAAAAGTTTCGTTGCCTTGCAAAGTAGAAGTCTGGCCAGGGAAATACAGACGAAAGGTCGTCGGGAAGCATGTCAGAAGGATCCGTCTTGTATTGTGATAGGATTTCATCACCACCAGCCCCAGACATGAAAATTTTCCCTCCCTGCTCCTTGCAGCTCTTGAAGATCTTCACGAGTCCCACTGCCGCCTGATCCAACACAATTCCATAGTTTGAAAACCTGTGCTCATTGTAGGTGAAAGGCTCCGCCCACTGAGATATCCACACCTGATTCCGGCTGTACTCAAACTCATCCATCGATATGAAATGCTTCGTCGACGAGGAACCACGCAACTTGAGCCGTTGCCTGATCAAGGTCACGTTTTCGGATCCACGGATTGTGAAGGTGTGGTGTGGCACATACTGCAAGGCCAAAGCCAGGTGAACACTTCCTGAGTCGTAGCCATGAGACAAACCAGTGCAAAGCTGCCAATTCAAGTCAAGGGTGCGTTTGGCGATTGCTGTTCCAAATGCAAGCTGCCAGTCCATTGTAGAATCTTTGAACTGCGTCAGGTTCCAGTTGAACAGCGGAAACTGTCTGAAGAAAGGCCAAACTGCACAGTCGCAATAAACACTGCAGTTCCTGCGATGACCATTCCAAGCAGAAGCACGCAAACTTTGCAGTGAGTTTCGCTGCATAGAACGCCAGTTCCAGTGCTGCAGCTCATCAAAGGAAGCAACAAAGAGCGTATTCGGATCTGCCATGAAAATGTCAACTGAGGCATCAAACCCCAAGCCTGTCAGGGCGGATCTGTATGTGGCGACTGCAAATCTGCCGAGGGTGCCAAAAGCAAAGAAAATGGGCTTCGTGCCGAACGGATCTGTCAGGAAGGCAACGGTCTCGGTCAAAAAGTCGACGATGACAATTGCGAATTCTCCGTCCAATTTGTTGGCCATATTTGCCGCCCCCCACTTCTTGTAAGCAGGCAACAGAACTTGACCATCAGAAGAAATGTTCTGACCAGGCAGCAGGGATCGCCAATTGTAGATCTCACCATTGAATACAACGGCCACTTCGACACGTCCGTCTGCACCTGTGGCAACGAGAGGCTGAGCCACCAAGCTACCTGTCATCCACAAAAGATTATGAAGCAGGAACCAGCCATCGTGAAAGAAGGTGTTGGTCAAGTCCGGTCCTCGTAGTTTGCTCAATGTGTTGGCAGATTCCAGACTCGCCGGATCAGTCTCAAAGTTACCCACAATGAACGAGCACGCGCTTATCAAAGCTACTTCGTGCTGACATGCGATACAGAAAATCAGCCACACGAAAACTGATGGTCGCCATTGGGATGGATATGTCATGTGGGCCGCAACCGGAACCTTGGAGGTAGCATGCAACAAGCTGCAAACGTTGCAGAGCAAAATTGCTGTGATACATTGACAGCTTCGGTCGCAGTCATCACGGATCTCAGTAGGAGCGTTGCTCAGCACCCCAAGCTACCAAGAACCCCACTGAAGCTCAGATTCCAGAATGCTTCCCAAGCCAACGAAGAGGCCCAACAACACCTGGTCCTATACCAACGACCCCGAAAAATTGGTCACCCTAATCCGACCCTATTCTCTGGACACATCAAGCCCTGAATACAACCAAACCATCAACTAAGCATCCAAGTATAATACCACAATGACACAGCAAACCTTCAATCCTAATCCTGAGTCAAACGAAGATTAGTGTTGGAGCCAGTTTTGCTTCCCTCCCTGGCTCTGCCTCTCTTGAACGTCTGATGTGAACATCGTTCTTACTTTTCTATTTGCTTGGCCTGCTCAGGGTCTCCACAAAGCTTATACTTCCTGAAATTGCAAGGATGCTTCTAGGCTCCGGACGTATCGTTGAGGATCAGCGCCGTCGGAGTCGTCTGCTCGGCTAGGCTGGACCTACACCGTCGGCCAAGCGAGTCATGCCTGGTTGCCTCCGAGCTTGTGGCTCCAGTTGCTTGCCCCAGCTTTTCCCCGAGGGCTAGGTGCTGAACACTCCAAGGCCTCAACCTGAAACCCGGTCGCGTCGTCATGTAAACACGATGCTCCCGCCAGAAACGTCAGCCAACCCCGGTAGCCGACGCAGCCAGTTCCGAGCTACTGTATCATTGGTCCGCAGCGTTGTTTACTCTGACATCAGCTTCTATCTGCCTCTTTCTCAGGTCCGGTGCAACACACAGCCACAGCCGCTTAGAGAACGTGCTCATTGCCATCTATAATTAAAACAGTTAGGCTTGTTGTCTGAGAGTGCTTCAAGACGACACTTCGCTTGATTCAGGATCGAAGGGACGTTTGCCAGCAATGACAAAGCTGAGACAGAAGCAGTGTTTGACAGAACGCCGCCTGCAATCTTTGGAGAGTGCGCGGTGGGTCGAGACGGCACCAGCAATCAAGGCCGTGAGCGCAAGTTGAGAGAGACGGAAGAGAGAGAGAGAGAGAGAGAGAGAGAGCGCGAGCGCGGTGTTCCCTTCTCAAGCTGTGCCAGGCAACGCCTTGGCAGATCGGACTTGTACTCTGCACACACACACACACACTTACGCGCACAGTCTCTTGACATGAGTTCGGAGTTTTCGCAGGAGGCCTCAAGCCTTTCATTGAACGCAGGGTTGCAGAAGGCGCAGGTCCGTGTAAAGCGACGGCCCTCGGAGCGTTTGGGAACTTCCCGCAAAAACAATGAGCTTTCCTCTGCAGCTCCATGGAAGGAGGCATCGACAAACAAAGTCGTGCTGCAGCTGCCAGTGCCACATGAGCACCAAGGGAGCGCTGATTTAGGCCGGTAGCAAGTGAACTTACAGCCTGAGAAAGCGCAAGGATGTCTGCAGGGATGAGCAGCCGCGGGTAAGAGAAACAAGGGCTGCGTGTAAGTGCTGCTGGCACTGTGTGGTTCGATGCTGCTAGTAAGGCAATGGTCGTAGCTAAACCGGATGTGCGGCTGTGGAGGTGGAAGAACCACGGACCGCACATTCTGGATATATCTCTATATCTTTATCTATGTCTATATCTATTTTCATTTTTACCTATGTCTATTTCTATTATATCTGTTTTATTCCTTTTTATACTAGGATCCCCAGTAACCTAGGGAAAACAGGGCTCCCTATTTTGGTATAGGGTCGATTTATAAGGAACCAAAGCCCACAAAAAAGAAAAAACGGCCCACTAGGAGACCTGTGTATGTCGATGCCTCTTTACAATATATATATACATATATGAGAGAGGCGCCTCTATAGGGTCTATTTGACGCCCTCTTCTTTTCTATATGACTGATAATAATATACATTATTTAAATAATTTAAATCAGCAGGGCCGATTTCAATTATTTCAATTATTTAAATCCACAAGGCCCTTTTGCGAATTGAAATAATTTAAATAATTGAAATCGGTGGTTTTTTTTGCCAAGCCACGAATCCCACCGATTTGAATTATGTAAATAATTTAAATATTTCAAATCCGGCCGATTTCAATTATTTAAATTATTTAAATCCACAAGGTCCTTTTGACAATTGAAATACTTTAAATAATTGAAATCGGCCCCATTTGAATGATTTAAATTATTTGAACCATTTAAATTATGTAAATAATTCAAAT
>CAJNJA010010548.1:0-14134 GCA_905231915.1 Symbiodinium necroappetens
GGCGGTAGCAGGAGTAAGAGTTCAGAGTACGAGTATAGGAGTCGGGGTAAGAGTAGAGGAGGAGTAAAAGGTGTACGGGCTTTTCATATTAGCTACTAACTAAATATATTACGAACCACTTGCTATCTAGATCCCTAGCGCCAGGCTAGCGCTATCCTAGCGCCAACAAGGGGATTAACGAGCCCTAGTTGCTTGACGCCTCTTGTTGAACATACATATCTAGACCCCAGCAACCAAATAGGTCCTTTTGTATAAACTTCGCGACAGGGTATTTAGAGCGCTGCCCATATGCAGGGTAATTAAGTGGAATCACACTGACAGCCCCAGGTCCTCCTGTGGGCTCTCCCTATCGGTGCCATAACCATCTTCATAGTCATAATACTCATAGTTCCTACTGTGGAAACCCTACATTCTACTCTGCAGGTACTTTTAGGATGTTTTGGGTTATTGAATCAGAGGAGGGCGATCGAATTCAAATTCAAGCACACTTGCGAAGAGCAGGAGCTCGGGCTTCGCCAGCACCCCATGCTCTCTATGCAGCCTAGAGGCCCCGAACATGTCCGAACCCCTCCGCCCGAGTGCCCTTCAATAGAGCCCCTCATATGTCCTTAATAGTGGGTATTTAGGGTAGATTACAGGGTATTTAGGGTAGATTACAGGGTAGTTGGGGGGGTCTAGGCTGCGACCCGTTACTTACAGGCTTAGCACAACAACTGGAATACCCACAACACTTACCGGGTTGCTGTTAGGTTGCTGTTAAGGAAGTTTAAGTCAGTTACTACCGTAATTAATAAGAACATCCTCATATTTATATATCCCCTTGATTGTAACTAAAAACCTTAAACCCTAAACACTTACAGGAATCCTTATGGATCCCTTACAGGCACCCTCCGGAACAGCAACCCAGCTTAAGCTGCACGAGCTGAGAAGCTTTGGCTTCGGCAGTTGCTGTGATGAAAGGCTTGGGTTTCGGGTTAAGGGGTTTAGTGTCATTTAGGCCACCTGTAGGGGTGGTCCTAAACCTTGAAACACTGCAGTGCATGCACCTCATTACGGAAGACCTGAGTGCGCATGAAACCGTAGCGAAAGGAAGGGAACAACCCGAGCCGAAGATGCACTGATTAAAGTTGTGCATCTGGAATCTGTGGCAACGCAGCTGATTGTTTGTGATGTGCACAATGGCCGAAACAAGCAGAGAAAGGGTTTGGGTTACTGGCTGCTCGGACGGAGCCGTAATTGCCATAAGCCCGAAACCCTAAACTGAACCCGAAACCGAAAAAAACCCGAACCCCTCAAGGCCCCCCGAAGCCTAAGCCCTAAAACATCCTAAAACTCTAAACCCAATGCCAGGGAGATCGAGGGAGCAACCCGCTCAGCTTCAGCCCCGGACCGGTTTGCAGTCGGTACTTTTTCTCATTACCCGTTCGTGTGTACCCTAAACCCTATAAACCCTTCGACTTCTCTTGAAGATTTCTTCGGTCCATGGTTGGAGCTTCAGCATTTAATTATCTGCCTTAGGTGCATGTTCTGAACACTCCTCCCCGCAAATTCTATCCAGTGGATACCCTCCAAAAGAACCGTTTTGTGCTTGCAGCCTTTGCTTGAGCCGAGCTACCTTCAGATATCGCGTGTTCCTGAGGAAAAGCCAGACGAGGGCTCAAGGTCGGCGTTTGGGTGACAGAACGTAGAGGCTGGACACTTCGGGCTTGTCAGGTATATTATAGGGCCTTACAGGACTTGGGGGTTAGGGAAGTTGGGAATGACGACTAGACGTCACAGCAGACAGGGAACACACGTTGCAACACGTCGCAATCCACTCTTGTCCGCCCCATCTGCTGAACCCGGGCACTTCCCTCCCTTGTCAGCACGGACTGAGGTGCCGGCCTGCGCCTACGCAACCCTCACACCCCTCTTAAGGCAAGAACGCACAGGTAAAGCACTTCCATCCCTAAACCCTACCTAAACCCCAAAGAACCTACCTTTTTAAGGACTTATATAAGGAAATCATAATAAGGAGCCCTAAAAAGGCAGGTTCTTTAAGGTCCAGGTATAACCCTAAACCCGAATCCGGACCTTCAGACTCCTTCCTCCGAAGCCTGGACAAGAATCTACGTCATCCGCGCAGAGGAGCAGTGCTTGAGCAAGCAGCACAGCTCTTTAGCTCTTGAAGCTGGGCTTGAAAAAGGGCGCCATTGAGAAATCTGGTGATCAAGAATGAGCTGCAGTCTCCTAATTCTGCCTACCAGCAACATGCGCATTCCTAGGACTCTAGACACTGACGTGCAAAGGTTGGTTTCCGAACAGGGGCTTAGAGTTCTAGCCATTCTAGCCCGGCAGCTGCAGCGCTTGACGGTTATGGCCTGAAGCTGTCGGATTCGGCATACACAAGATTTGGCTGGATAGAGCGGTTTCTCGTGATGAAGTTGAGACATCGTCTCGGTGTTTGGGGCTGGAAGCTTCAAAAACTAGGTACCTGCAGGCTCCAGTTTAGTCGACATTGTTGATCCTGTTACGCAACCCCAAAAAAGCCACTGCAATGGAGACTATAGCTCCTGCAGAGAGACTCGGGGCTCCGGGTCGTAGGCTTCAACCCAGAGAACCCAACACCCTTTGATTAAGGATATATACCTTAAATTATAGGGAGCCTAATATTTATGATTCAAGGTATATATTCCTTAATTAAGGGGTAATTATTGGGTTCTCTGGGAAGGCTTCAGTTCTTTCAAAGGCCTAGAGGCCGGAGGAACGCAAGTTACTATTGGAACCTGTCATGCAATTGCAGTCAACACTATAGGCCCATTGGCCCCTAGACCCTGAACTGCGGGACTTCACGCGTTATTTTTTTTTTATCGCCCCTTTTTCGTCAGCCCTGAGGACTTCACGCGTTACCAGTTTAGGGTTTGGGGTTTAGGGTTTGGGGTTTAGGGAGAACGATAACAGCCATTACGCGTCCGGGGCTTGCAGCATGAACTCCTCCTAAACAATAAAAATATTTGTTACACCTCTTGTCACGCCCCCTTTTTGGTTGCTTTAGGTCCTCTCTGACGCAGGGTCTGTGAACTCTTGCAGCGTGGGTGCAGGGCTGGTGGAGTCGGGCTTTGTCAGGTTTTGGGGAAAAGGGATAGCTTGTTTTGGTGGGTGTCGGTAACCCCTAAAGGCCCTAAGCCTCAAACCCCACACGAATGCTTGAAGGCGTGGTGGCGGGTGTTCCTGCGCAAAGTTCGCGGCCCCAAACCCCTCACAGCTGGGCCCCTGAGCTTCCCACAGGAGAGGTCCTGATGGCGAAGGGCTTAGGGCTGGAGGGCTTAAAGGGTTTAAGGTGGGTGTGTGGCCTTTTTTGAAACCTTAAGCCCCTTAGACCCTGAACCCTCAAAGCTGGAGTCACCATGAAGCAGGCCACAGTCTACGATCCTAGTGGCTAGACCAAACTGCGAGAGACAAATAAACGAACGCAGGGCTTTTAGGGTTTAGGGCCACGTGGCAGCTAAAAGCTAAAAGGAGACAGCAACAATAGATCCGTCGCAAGCGAAGCGACGCCAGACATGGACAGGTTGCTAGTACTTGTACGACTCTCCGGTCGCAAAGCAGCCAGTAGTTTATGTGAGCTGCGAGAGCAGTAGTCAGTAGTGGCTTTGCAACTTGACAGTTGAGTGTTCGCTGAACGGAGGTGGTAACCTACTAACAACGACCACTACTGGCGCCAGACCAGCAGACAAGACATGAACAGTTCTGGGTTAGGAGTTCCGCGTCACGGCGGCTTTCTGGGCAACTGAAAGGCCTAAGGCAGCAACCTGGCAAAACAACAAGGATCAGGTCCATCAGTTCCTCTTGCATCAAGTAGCAAAAAACAGAAACCGGGACGCTGAATCGTACATCCCTAGCCATCGGGCCCTGGAACAACAATGGAACCATATTAGGTCCTAACCTCCAGCCCTTTGCTGTCTGAGCTTCCACATCCAGATGCGCATCCCACTGCAGCTTGAGGATAGGTACCCTTGCCGACCACACTTCCTCCGGCTGAAGTATTCGAGTGCTGGGGTTAGGTTGGCTTCCTATGTCTGGAAACCTCTCAGGATCTATGATTTTTTTCGCGGAGGCACTGGAGAGTTAAACTCTAAACCCTGAAACCCAAACCTTAAACCCTAAAACCCCAAACCTAAACCCGTTGCAGCCAGGCGTCCTGCGGTGTTTCCGGGTTATCAGCAAAAGCCCTAAACCCAAAACAACGGTTCAGCCGACAGCCCATATGCTCATGGCATGTACATCTCATGACCCATTACGGAAAGGACCCTGAAGGAAGAGTCTTAAATTAAGCCTGTAGGAATGAACACCCCAAGAATGATTCAGAATCGCCGAACATGCCAAATGATAAAGTATACGGCACTTGCTGGTTCAGGGAACCAAGACACGTTAGAGATTTCTACATGTGCTTTCTGATTCGAGTTGACAGGTGTTACAGGACCCTCCAAACTACGCCTTTGCCGTTCTTGCCCAACATCTGAAAGATAATGCTGGGAACAGGAGTTCGACTTTCTAGATCAGACTCTAGCTAAGAATCACCCTAAACCCTGCGAACACTAAATGCTGAACCCGAAGCAAACTCTAAAGCCATAGACCCTGAACGCCGAACCCCTCAAAATCCTGAGCATTCAATCTCAAGCTCTAGAGTCTAGAGCCCTGACCTAAAGCCTAAATACCCTTTTCAATCGCTTGAAGCCTTGAAACGACCCCTTAAACAAAAAATCCAGACGAAGCCAAACCTAGACTTCACTGGGTAAAACATGATAAAAGCCCCTATGACAAGCCGCTTCATCTCGGAACCTCCTGACTGCTGAGAAAGCCAAAGGCACCTCGATGATCCGAAAGCGTGGCTCGTTCTGAATCAGCGGGGCCAAGCTCCTTAGAGTAGGGCGCCTTCGGGTTCAGGATGGTTTTGGGGTTAGGGTTTGGGGGTTTAGGGGTTTAGGGTTTAGGGGTTTAGGTTTGGGTTTCCATAGAATGCGTGCTATTTGTTGCTGCCTGGCTTGCCTAGGGCTGATGGTTGGGGTGTAAAAGGCCTCACAGTGAGCATTTCTCCATGGCCGGGGGCATGTATGTATGTTTGTACGTATGTGTATATAGAAATACTACATACATACATACATACATACATACATACATACATACATACACTTTTCCATATAAACCCACCCTTGTCCAAATGTTCCTAGCCGCAGTATCACATCAAGGAGTTCAATAGTCTTGGAGAGTGGCATGCCCCAAATATCCTGCAAAACCCACCTCTCTTACCAAAGCCTCGGAAGTCACCCAGTTGGGGGCCGTGTTAATTCACACGGGCCATGTTGACTAACACGATCCCCAGGAACCAAGAACTAAGATTTCTGAAAGTTGTCTGGCGAATCTTGGTTCCCAGGCTTGGGCCCGTGTTAATGAACACGGACCCCAGGAACCAAGAACCAAGATTCCCGGAATGGTTTTGGGGGCGAATCTTGGTTGCTGGACCTCGTCCTGAAGGAATCTTGGCTCTTGCTTCGTAGGGTCCCTGTTAGTTAACACGGCCCGTGTTAAATTAACACAGGCCCAAGCCTGGGTACCAAGGTTCACCAGAAAACTCTTCCGGGAATCTTGGTTCTTGGTTCCTGGTCCAGTGTTGATTAACTCGGTCCGTGGTATTAATAAATGAACACGGACCCAAGCGTGGGAACCAAGATTTGCCAGAACTTTTCCGAAACTTGGTTCTTGGCGCCTGAAACTCTGTACGTTAGCCCGCCTTGCACAGCCAGGGGGACGGTAACGCCTACGTTGGGGCAGGTATCCAGACACGAACGTTTAAGGACCAGTGCCATCTAGTAATATAGTCTCTCATTACACTCGTGATCCTTGGTTCATGGCCCGTGTCACTCATGACCGGCCTAGTGATTCGTATTAGAATTAGTCGGAATTAATCATTCTTATTCGTAGTTCTCTATATCGGAAAAATTCAGACTGTATACTCACAAAAAATGTTGTTGCGCAGGCCTGCGCGGCCGGTAAAAAATCGCTGCCGCAGATCCTGAACCCTTTTTTTGCTATGTCCGCGAACTCTCAAGCCACGGATCCATACTAGGGAATTTAGTAGCAACTGGTAGGGGTCTTTGTTACGGTGCAAGAAGCTCGCTTCCCTAAGCTCCGGTTTAGGTGGTGGACTTAGGGAAGCAACGCTTTTTTATTGACTGAGGCCTTAGACTGTTTAGCTAGAGTTCTCGGTATGAGTTGCAAGCATTCAGTTTAAGCTTTTCAGGGCAGCAATGCTCAATGTTGGATTTACGGCTAATCTTGTAGTCTATCTAGGTGAGTGCTGAAGCTTTCATTCAAGATTCAGATGAATGGCTACATGTTGGCGTCGTCTAAAGTGCTACCAAAGCGATCATAAGTCTATTACCATAAGGGAATTATGACACTCTATCGGGTCTGTAGAAAAAGCGGCCAAGCTTTTCGGGGGAGGATTACCATCGTACGGCACATCGCTGGGCACCTATGTAGGGGTCGGACAAATAAATAGAGATTGTGTCCCAATATGTTTGTGCTATCTTATACCCAGGTCTTGTTACTACCATCATTAGTTTTATTTGCTACTGCTCAGATCCTTATGCTATCAGTTCAAGTTCGCCCGAGTCAGCATCTAAATGAACTAATATACACACAAAGAAATGAATTCAGGGCCCTGGCAATCCGAACATGGTTCCTTTGCAGAGATTTGTGAGGTTGTCGATCGGTACTTTCAACTTAACAGATGATTCGTGGTGTATGGTTTTAGGAGCTATCGGGAATATGTTTTCCAAAGATTTAGACCCCTATAGTGGGATGCTGAGAACCTTGGTAAGCTCCCCGGTTAAGGTTACGGGGATGCTGAAGAGAACTTGTGCCAGAATTACAGCAGGGCTACTTTCTGTGTTTCTATCGTTTTTTCTCGGATTTTTAGTGCAAAGCGGCTATAAACATATAGAGACTTTACGAGAACTGTCGACAGCCAAGTATGAAGACTTCTATGGTATGATGTAACCTTGGTGCCTTTGCGGGCAAAAAGGGGGTTACTGTTCCATAAAATGTCCTTGACATCCTAGCCCCAACCCCTAACTCAAACCCGTAAGCCTTCATAAAAGGGGGGGTAGCATGTATGTGCATGTGTGTGTGTGAATATGTATCTGTATGTGTATATGTTCATTTGTAAATGCATATTCATATCTATATGTGTACCAATGCTTGCATATATATATATATAGATAGTAGTATTAGTACTAATATTAGGGTTAATATTGATATAAATATTTACTAATATTCATATTGAGTAATATTCATACTCATATATATGATATGATATGATATGATATGATATGATATGATATGATATGATATGATATGATATCGGGCGTTGGGTTTAGGAGTATTTTATTGCCTTGGGGTTGAGGTATTCAGGCCTTTGTATTAGTGAGGGGTTAAGTTTCTTCACCTGCTTTCGAGTGCCGCAATCTTTGTTTTGGATGTTTAGCCGCGAGGATCTTTTCTCCGTTGAGGGTTTGGAACCTCCTCTCCTTCCATCATGGCTTGTTTTAAGAGTTTCATGAGCTGTCATGCCGAAAATGGTGGCAGCTTCATCCTAGTTGTTCTCGAAAGGGCTTCATTCAGAGACAGGTGCGTTCTGCAGCTCACATGCAAGGGAGCTCCGGGGCTTTGGTCATCTGCGGCTGCAGTCTCTTCTGGCGGTGATGCTACCATAAGCACTGTACAGTGTCAGCTCACAGGCAGGACAGGAGGACCTCTTCTGTGCATGTCCCATGCAGCTCTACCCATAGGCTCCCAAGTAGTTCCTTTTTGGGATTACCTTACAGGATTCTAAATATAAACCACAGTAGTTCCTTTTTGGGATTACAGGATTCTAAATCTACTTAGGAAGCCTCTGGGTAATGCTGCTTCCCACCGAGAGCTGACGTGCCACTCCGGTCACCGCAAGTCCGAGATTTCATTTCCAAATAGGGGGTTCTCCAAAGCTCGGGTCCTTTATGGATCCCCCAAAAGAACCAATGCAACAAGGACCCAGGCACCGAGTTTGGACATCTCCACAACTTTCGGGTGGATTCTTCTGACATGGTTGGCTGAGTCTGACTGCACTTTGAAGCTATGGAAGCATGGAATTAACAGCCGCTGTAGTCACCATGGCAGAAGAAGTACATTCCAAGACAGCCAAGACCCGTGGCAGAAGCCCTAGACCGCCTTGGCATGCTGCTTCATTCGAGATCGGAAAATAGAAACAAGAGCAAACAGCAAAACGTAGGTGCTCAGCATGGTAACTGCAAAGGAGACCGGGGTGAACAACACTCCAACTTGCGCGCCGACACCTCGACCCAGGGTCAGCGCCAGCATGAGCCACGACGCGGCTAGATCCTTCAAGTCTGGCGCCACTATCTTCGGTGTCAGCGCATAGGCATAGTTCTTGACGACACTGCTCGCAGTCAGGATGAGCAACAAACCAGCAAAAGTCAGAGCAATAGTTGCCGCGGACCAGCTCGGCATGAACTGGAAGGCAAGTATGGATACAATGGCAGTTGCTAATGAGCTCAGCTGGAGGCCCTTCCTATCTTCCACGAGTTTCACAAGCCGGCTGCTTCCCAGCGACAAGACGCACACGACTGCCATCAGCCCTGCAAGGCCCCACGAGCTCAGGGCCAAGGTCCAGTGCCAAGTGTGCTGAGAAAGTTGCGTGAAGTAGACCATGCCTGTAACCGAAAAGGCCTACCTCTTTAGGCTTTCCTTAATTATTATGGGTTTTTATATATAGCTCCTTAAAAAGGTAGGTCTTTTCGGTTACAGGTGCAGCCGATGTTTGTCATAGTGCTCGCAAAGCCTGCCAAGAGGCATAGAAGGAAGCCAGTCGTCCATAATGATTCTCGCTTCTCGACCGGGGATTCTGCAGAGGCCCGGCTGGCTTCCTGTGAGGGCGATTCCTCTGGGTTCTCGAAAAAGAAGACCACCTTCAGTAAGTATGAGAAGTAGACAATCGCCATGAACCAGCCTGGGGCCGTATCTGAGTCCAGCACCAAGTTATGAATGCGCAGCTCATGCAGGAAGGTGTCTAGCAAACCGCAAATAGCTGGAGCCGCCGCCAGCCCCAAGGTAGCCACAGCGGAGTACACGAACATCACCGGCGTGCGCCACTTGACACCCACAGCGTCGGCAATGTAGATGGGCGGACCCAACTGAAACTGACAGATGCCAATGAGGGCACGTGCGAAAAGGACAGCCTGCTTGGAGTGCATGAGCCCCGCAAGAGCATAGATGATGTTTCCTACAACCATGCCAGCAGCCATGAGAATACTCACGGTCTTCATAGAAGTTGATTTCAACATCCAGCGATTGAGAGGGACTCCGACCAAGCCCTGAAGAAGAGGTGTCAAAGCCATGACAAGTCCGCTGAACATGGCCCCTGCCCCGAGTTTCTTGGAATACTCGTCGGCCGTCGTGACCACAATGTCCAAGGCCAAAGTCGCCAAGAATCCGGAGTACATCACCAAACAGAGCGATGGCAGCGGAGCCATCCTTTCCTCCAGCAAGTGGCGGCCAGGTGACAGCCCTGAAGCCCCAGAAAGAGACAGACCTCCGGAGCTCGAATCGAAGACGTCGAGGCCGAAGCTCCGGGAGCGGCGGCCGATTCTCTCGGGCAGGGGAGACCGGGTGTCCAAAGCTCCCCTCTGCCCGGGCAAAGTCTCTGTGAAGGTGACGGACATGGCCCGGGGCCCCCAAAAGTCACCAGGGGGACAAAAGGGCGGAAGGATGCGATCTTTGTATAGAGTTGCCCCCAAAAGAAGCTGCTGAAAGAAGGCAGTCGTTCACTCCGACATCAAGCAACTCGATCCTAGCTTCTCCCAAAAAAAAGGTAATTACAACCCATGCGTCTGATTTTCAATAAAACCGAGGAATGGTGAGATCGGCAAACCCTTCAGGTGCCACGCCTGCTATAAGATTCCAGAATCCCAGAAACTCCTTGGAGCCGGGTATCAGCTTCAATTCCTGAACCGCCCGGAGGCTGTCCTGCGCGCTGACCGCGGTATGGTAGCCTCCACAACTCACAGGCACGAAAACTCCCAAAACGGTCCATGTGTTGATCGAAGCGGGGTGCCCTTGTGCACCGTTTCGGCTTGTGTCTTTCAGGATACGCAGGTTTGGAAATCAAAGCTGCATGTGTAACATATGATACACCCTGAATGCGGAAACGTTCTAGATACATGCCTAGATTCCCCTAAACCCTAAACGCCTAGATAGATGCTCAGGCCAACCCAAACCCAACCTCACTCTCTGAAAGGGCGACCAGGCATAAGAGACCTGGCTACGTCTACTTGCCATCTACCATCCGAAGGCACCTCAGATACCTACGAAGTACAGATTGGGCTTGGTATTGAAGGAAATACGTTTATGGTTTGTGTAAGCATATGCGCCATAAAGGTATGCAGGGCCCTGGGCATTTCCACCGCAATTGCAGATCAAGGTGCAGGTTACGTCCAGATCAGATCCTTTCCTGGCCGTGTCGCAAAAGCTTCGGTTTAGGGCTTAGGGTTTAGGGTTCAGGGTTTCGTTTGCGGCATTTGGGACTACGCAAAGGCACATGCTGAACCTGATGCAGTATGCAAGCGACTCTGTAGACACGCGATTCAACCATCTGGAACTTGTGTGGGCTTGCGGTATAGCCCCGTCTATGTGGCCAGCCTTGTACGGCGCCCTCGATCAACAGGCCAAACTAATGCGCACCCCTACAGGCAGCTGCCCCGCAATGCTCAGCTGCTTGAGGTAGGTAGCATTAAGATCTCCTCTGAAGAGGCCTGGCATGATCAAACCCTAACCTCCCAGGTACCTACTATATAGGGTACTAGAGCCCCTAGGGCCCTATATAGTAGGTACCTGGGAGGTTAGGGAAACATGTTCTGAGCACTTCACGACGCACCGTGCGATGGGGTTGCACAGAGACATGAATCAGAGCTTACTTTAACAAGTCTCATCCCTATCGTCTATACCAAAACTGCTACGCCTGGCCTTTAGCATCAGGAGACATTGGACATGAACCCCCGGAAAGTGGGGACTTAGTAAACTTAGAATAGGGCTTTCGGGCCCATTATACTGCCAAAGCCATAAGAAGCAACTCTGAGTAATATACTATAGTATAGGTGAAACCATAAGAAGGAACTCTGAGGATTCGTACTAGAGGTAACTACTCAGGCTTCTATACTAAACCGCAACATCGCCAGAGCCTAAAACCCGGAAAGCCTCTTGGGGATCCCCGAAGACTCAAGTGTGCTCGGCCTTTTTGGGGCTCTGCGCTGCGGGTTTAGGGTTTAACCTCAAGCCTACGGTATTCAAGCCCAGAAGTTGGAAACCTCCATAGCCTCAATCCGTAAGAGTAATGCATATAGTACTAGGGTTTGGGGATGTTTGGGGTTTAGGGTTATATAGGGTTTAGGGAAGCCCAGCACTGGTTGTCACTGGTTGTCCTTCATCCGGCTTTGGGGGTCTACTCTAAGGATCCGCAAATCCACCCGAAACCGAAAACCCGGAAACGCTGCAAAGCTTAAGCCCCGAACCCTTAGACCAAGAGCCCATGCCCTTAGGTTGCCAACAGCCCTATAGATTTGGAACATTGAAAACTTCAATCTTATCACCTCGAACGCTTTTTCTAGGCCCTATAAATTTTCGACATCCTGAAACCCTAAACACTTTAACGCCGGTATCTATATCTATATCTATACCCATAGCTCTACCTATATCCATATCTATATCTATCTATCTGTGTGTTTGTATAAATACATAAATACATACATAAATAAATAAATAAATATATATATATAGAATCCATACAACACATCTGTTCAGAAACCTGAAGAGAACCCTGAAGGCTGTAGCGCACTTATAGTGCCATGCAATATGGGACCTCTATAACGGGAAACCTTGAGACTAAGAGAACCCGCAGAGAAAAGTTACACGGAACCCTGACGCTTTGCAACCCCGGGTAGTAGCCCTGGAGGGGCCCTTAGCCCGAAACACCCTGTAAACAGCCACCAAACCCAGTAAGCCCCTATAGACCCGAAGCCCTAGGGCCGAAAAACGCTTCGAAACCCCCACGAAAAAAGGCGAAGCTTCGAGCCGAAACCGTTCTCGGCCGAGCCGAAGGGTGCCACCTTCACCAGGACCCAGGGATGGGGCTTTCCCAGAGAGCCCAATACCCCTTAAAAAAAGAATATATACCTTAAATGATAGGGGCCTTAATATTATGATTTAAGGTGTATATATATATATATATCTTCCTTAATTAAGGGGTATTGGGCTCTCTGGGTGCGACTCTCACACTCGCACAAGGCCGGCAAGGCTCCAGGGTTGAGGGCTTTCCGGGCTCAGGGCTTACGTAGGGTTTACTGGTTTAGGGGCTTAGGGGTCTGGGGTTTAGGGGCTTTGGGGTCTGGGGTTTAGGGGCTTAGGGGTCTAGGGGTTAGGGGGTTCAGGGGTCTAGAGGTTTAGGGGTTTATAGGTGTTTGGGGACTTAGTGTTTTAGGATCTCTATGGTGTCGATAGGGTGTTAAACTTCATTCGGCAGACGACAACATCTTGATGCCTGAGCCGCGCTGCCCAGACTTCAGTAGTTCACCCACATGCCAGTCACGGGGCACGCAGCACATCTCGCGCAGCAACCTAAACCGGAACAACCACGTGCGAACAAAAACCCAGAGATCCTCATGGCACGACCCCTAAACCCTAAACCCCTAAACCCCTATAAACCCTAAACCCTAAACCCACACACCCAGTCCGAGGATTCAACACAAACCCGACACGGTCACGGACAACTAGCAGGCAGCTAGGTCTGAGGTTCTGGTGGCCGGCCTGGGGTTGACGGGTTTACCCATAGGCCCCTAAGTAGTTCCTTTTTGGGATTACCTGATAGGACTCTAAATATAAACCATAAAAAGGAACTACTTAGGGGCTTATGGGTAATGTTCAGGGTCTGAGCAAAAGGTTTGGCTAAAGCCAGAGGATGCGATGCAAGTTAACCGTCCCGGCACGCCTTCCACTCATTGCCCAGCTTCCAAACAATCTCCTAGATCAGCGAAAACTTGCACGGGAGTGTACCAGGCCAGAACCAAGAAAGGGTCCTGGGTACTGTTACAGGGTACATCCAACTTCCTCCTACCTATAGCCTCCATTGTAGTTCCTTGTTTTGGGGTAACCGATTTTATCACTAAGGCAACGTTAGGACCCTTTTGGGGAAGACATAATTCCACTGCAATACAGGATCTGAAAATTCACGAGAACAGCCAGCCGCCAGTCATTAACAGCCCCTTGCCCTTTTAAGACGATGGGAGTTCGCCGGTGGCGGGTTTTGGCTATGTCGGGCTTGGGGATTCAGGGCCCCACCTCTTTTTTGTGATTTTGTTTAGTGAAAGGCCCTTTTCTGCAAGGCGCTGCCGAACCTGCTTTCAGGATGTTGGGTGTAGGGTTTAGTTCCGGCTTTGTGGCTTAAAGCCATTGTCAGGCCCAGGTCTTACCAGGCTCTTGGAAAAGCTGCATGTTTCGCGCTCGTTGTTCTGATACAGATGGATGTTTGGCTCCCATGGATGTACGTATCTGTACATATATATATACATATGTATGCATGTATGCATGTATGTATGTATGAATGTATGTATATATAATATGATATGATCTCTATCCTAAACAGGCGGGTTTGGAACGGTTGAAGTAAGTTGATAGTGGCAAGGAAAACTCTCCAGGCTAGGGTTCAGCGAAGATACATGAACAAGGTGTTGAATCTTTGATCGCTTGGCTCTCTTTCACAGAGCCCATATGGTCCCGAATACTGGGTGTTTGAGGTGTCATGGAGGCATGTCGATGTATGCATGTATATCCACCCATACATGCATGCACCTGCATGCATACAGTGTCAGCCCCGGTATGGTGAGGTCTGGTGTGCTGTAAGATGGTGGCATTGTAGCGTACGGTAGGCCATGGTATGGTGCGGTCTGGCCTGGCCTGGCCTGGCCTGTGCATGTAGCCGTAGGTACTGTTTGGGCTACAATAGCCGCTGTATAAACATACTACACACACATACATATATATATAT
>CAJNJA010010549.1:0-14131 GCA_905231915.1 Symbiodinium necroappetens
GGGGGGGGGGGGGGGGGGGTGGCAGTGACCCCCCGGAGGCTTTCGCATCGGACACCAGGTTACGGAGAACTATCCCTCCGCGCGCGCACGCGCACCCGCGAGTCCTGGTCTGCGAGTACGAATAACACTCACACAATCACACATGCACATCTCCTTGCACATACACACACACACACCCCAACACACCCGAAAACACACACACACACACACACCACAAACACGCAGGCAGTCAGACAGACAAACATAAAACAGTTGACTCACTTGACTTCCGATACCCCGACGAACCGTGACAAACGGACTGGCTGACAGACAGGCGTGCCTGCAGGCATGTGTAAGACGTAAGTTTCTCACCAATACCATCCCACACCCTCATGGCATCCCATGCCATGCCATACCATGCCATACCATACCGTGCCATGCCTCTTAGGAGGAGGGGAAAGACATCTGGGAACGCCAAAAGACCGAATATGGCTCATCACATCGCATTACGCCACATGGGATAACACGACACTAATTTATTTGGTATAACCTTGCGCTGTGTTGCACTACATGACATTATGTTTGTGCGGAATTATACAAGTGTCCTGCGGGTTTGCCATTTCGGTTTTTTAAAAGTAGTAAGCATAATAGAACCTGTCTCAAAGACTGTACACCTGTTCACTATTTATCTATTTGCTGCGCTGTGTCGACACCGCATGCCCGGACTCCCTCTCCAGCCTTTGGAATCCCCCGAGTCCGCCAACCGTCAGCCAAGCTTTGGCCAGTTTGAGCCATGTCTCACAAGGGGGTTGGGGTCGGCTTATAGGGTTTCTTTCAGATCAACGCGACCGAGTCGCTGTGTGCATATGCGCTTGCCGGGTATAAAGGTATGCAGGAACAGAAAGCCTTCGAAGCTTTTGCAACCTCGCTGCGTTCACGGCATGGCGCCGGTCTCTGGGGGCGGGGGTGAAAAGCTGCGACCCTCCGAAGTCAAGTCCTCTTACTGCCGCTGGCGCTTCAGCGAATACACCCGTGACATCCTGCGAGGTCCCCGCCGCCAGTCGACCATCCAGAGTGTATGTAGAGCGAGTGCTTGCACTCAGCACTGATTGAAGCTGAGCCGAGACTCCACCCGGTCACATCCTTGACATTGACAGTGATTGTCCCGTTGAGGAGTCGGTCGAGAATCAGCGTGTCCGAAGCGAATTCCACGACCTCTTCCTGCCCCTGGCCTACCGGCATCACCAGTTCAGACGCTGCCAGCCAGTGAGGAATGAAAAGTCTGACATCTTGTCGCCTGCGTCCTGTGAAGCCTTGCATGTCGCCTAGGCCTTCGGGCCCGAACTTTGAGTACAATTCCGGCTCCAGCAGTGGAATGTGATCGTCGGAGTGTTGGTGCATGGAGGCCCCGAAGTCTCGGAGACAGCGTCTCACAGCAGCAATGGATGCCTATGCCACAGATCGACCCGCTGTAAACGTGACGGAAAATCACAGACGTGTTCCCCGTCTGCGCTCATCATCTCACAGAATGCGCCGCCCAAAATGTCCCAAACAACCGAGGCTCTCACATACCCTCTCCGCACTCGTCAAGCTGCAAGAGAAGAACTACTGCGTGTGCTGGCCGCTCCTTGGCCTTTCCCTCGTCCAGACCCTGTAGCATTGCATGAAGCTAGGGCGGAGCTGAAACCGATTGCCATCATGGTTATATACCATGCCTACTTGAATGAGACAGCCACATGTTACACCCACTCGCGGGGCCCCCCATGCAATTCAAGTCGGTCAACAGCCATTCCGATGTCCTGCGCACACCATTGAGACCTCCTTTCCTGCCGACGCACCATCGAGACCTCCCTTCCTGCCGAAGCCCAGCCAGCAGGGTAGCCCCAGTCAGGAGCCAGGCTGCACTCCACATGGAACTGACGTAAACAAAAGATGCAGCCCTACCATCTGCGATCATCTGCGACGGGAGCCAGAATGCCTATGCACAAACCTGTCGATGAGAATCTAGCCACCCAAACCCCACGCTGTCCACAGCTTTTGCGGCGAGAGGAGCATTGTTCAGCGAGGCACTGAGCAGTGGCGCGTGGCTGGGAAAGAGATGCTGTCAGCTTGCTAGCTTGCCTGATGATTTCATAGGTATATAAGTATATTGCAATCCAGCCTGGGCACTTCGAGACTTGCTCGTAGCAGCCGTCCGCGGATGGCTACTGCATCGACCACTGTCTGGGCTTAGCCCCGGCTCAGTGCTTCATTTGCGTCTTGAAGTTTGCACAATGCTTCTGCATGCCGGCCAATCGTCCTGCCTCGCATACCCGAGCTAACACTTGCGGGGCTTGCAATCCAATGGATTCCGCACATACTGAAAACCCACATAGTGCCCAGAAATCTGCAGGACTCGTCATTCTTCTTCCAATCCTTCATTGCGGAGACCCTGCTGCTGCTTATGCAACTTCGCTACAAGTAACGAAGCAGGACTGGAGAGGCCAGACTGAGCCGCAAAAGCATGAATTGCAAATATACACGGCCGCCCCCCTTCCCCTGGTCAACTTTCATTGCCCGTATGCCAGCCTGAAGGCGGCAAATTTCTTCAAAACTTACCCGATCCAATTCGATTCCGCTCCAAGTCGACCAGGGGCGCAGAAGGGGGCGCCTTTTCGGAGAGCCTGTCAGCTGCACCCTTCGGCACTCCAAGGCCAGGGCTAAAGACCCTGTGACACAGAGCAGAGGAGTTCAAGGGCTCACATGTTACAAGTACTTTTCGGGGGAGTCGGCCCCTCTGCCAGTCTCAGGAGCGCTTCGAATGCACTGCCAGTGCTGTGATCTACAAGCCTTTCCCTGGAAGGGTGACATTCGACTTCACTTTGCATAAGCCTGACTCCAACCCTGGACAAGTTGCCTAGGGTTCACGTGTCTCACCGCCACTATGAACACCGTCTCAAAATACACACAGCGACGCGACTCGTCAGTGGCCCCAGAGTTTCACGAGGCGCGGGTAAACAAACCTGAACCAAACTTCTGGATTCGAGGATCCTGGGAATGCACCTTTAGTCCAAGGAAGACTGCAAGCGCTGCGGGGAGGCTGCGTTTGTGCCAAGCCTTTCCAACCCACAAGCAGCCTCAAATATCATCCAATCCACCATGCGGCATCTGCCCTTTGCCAGGCATGGAAAGATCTCCCTCGACTGCAAGACAACATCGGGGTCAACCGATGACTCTACGGCCCCAAGCACCTTAAACCAGGATGTCCCTTTCAACACTGGCTGCATTGGGAATTTTCGCTCGTGCCTGCTTTTGCCAAAGACCTGGTGCGCAGCCAGACTGTGCGATTAGTGGGCGTTGATTTGGTCAGGGTTGGGAGGGACAAACTTCCACGTTGTGGCAGCAGAGAGCTACAGCTCAATCAAACTTAAGGTCACGGGAGCCGACTCCAGTCACAGTCATCTTTCCCTTCAGCTGAGCTGCAACTTCCACTGCTGCACACGAAACACATGCAGCTCCATCTTGGATGGGGCCAACAGATTGCAGACATAGCAAGGGACATTCCGGAAACCTGCCAAACACTCGTTGTGGGATACCAGGCTTCAAGTCTCACCGGTCACATCAAGGCATCTGTGAGAGGCCCAGGATTAGAACAAGAACCTGGCAATTATGTCTACAAGCCTCTTGGGGCAGCTTTAAAGAAATTTTGTGCACTCACGGCAGAACAGCCGGTACGTGAGCATGCTCTTAGCCTGCGCACGAGCAATGGCTGGGTGCATCTGCCCCAGTCGACCTGACATGCCTGGTGGGAACAGCTTCAAAACCACATAGCGAGATGAATCAAATCATGCACCAGTTCACCATCCTTGTTGCAGGACACCGCCGTTGGCATCTCAGGCATGGCCCATGGCCACAACAGGTTAAGCGAAACTTGGACATGAAGCTCGCGAACAACTTCGGGATCTGAAAGTCCACGTTTGGAAGGGCATAGACGGACAAAGCTGATGCGCCTTCATGCCAAATCACAGCAGCATTACTTCTCCAGCCAAGTTCTGGAGGCATATCTCTCCATCATTAAGGCAATCTCTCCGTCATTAAGGCATGAGAGCCCGTCTCAAGAGGACTGGACGGCTTTCGGTTGGATTCTCCGATTAAAGGTTCTCTGAATCCGGCCGTTCACCCCTCCCACCTGCATCTCCGCGTAAAGAGAGAAGTGGTTTTTGCACGCAGGCCATTTGCCACCCTCAGGCAGCAATTCGACCTGTGCAGGCACTTTTATGCTGCCTGAGTACATGTCATGCCAACCTACCTGACAGTGGGAACTTTGTAGCTGAACTACCTGCTGTCAGTGATCTCTGTACCAGCCACTGTAGCAGTAAGACTGCCGAATAAAGGACCTTCCAACAACGACCAAAGAGTTGCCCGTCTTCACGGCCCAAATGCACTTGTTCATGGCCTGCCCCCAGGCCAAGGGAAAGCCGCTCCGCGGCTTCCTGAGAAGTCTGCTATACTCTTTCGAGGCAGTTCGTCGCCAAAACGCTTACGCAAGTTTGTAGGGCTTCGGTTTCCGGTGGCTCCTTCATGGCAATATGATACATTTTGTGCTGGCGGTCTATCACACCTTCCCTGTCACACTTTAGTCACCATATGATACTGTAAGTAGAGCAAACCCAAAAAGACTCTCACAAGAGGAGGCTCCCCGCATCCCCGTGCCACACTCAATAGGCAGTACCTCCACCAACAGTATCTGCCCCAGCTGCTTTTTTCCTGAACTGCCTCAACCGCTCACACTTCAGGTTTAAGCTTCCGGCCTGCTCGATACGCAAACGCACACCGGAGCGGCGCCGCGGAGGGGGAGAGTCCCCTCCAGCAGCCTGTTTGCCGAGTCGTTTGGACTCTAACTCGGACACTCCGATTGCCGCATACGTCTACTCAGCTCAATTAGAGTGCACGGTCTCAGGGCAGCTGGTTTGGGCGGCCCTATGCAAAGCTCCCTCGTGTCCCTACACACTTCACTGCGAGTAGGAGAAGAAAGAGTTGGACCTAAGGAGCTTACTACACGTTCGCAGCCCCACTAACTCATTCCAGACTGGACGGTTCACTGCCAGCCTTTGAAGTTGCAGGTAGGCGTATGGGAAGACAGTGTGGGGGTTAGGAGGGGCCTGTGGAGCCTGTGAGAGCCAGTGCCACGCCAGGTCAACGCACTGCTCTGCCCAGCGTACTCGGCCGCGGCCTACTTCCGACTTTACAGAACCACCCCTATACACAAACGCCTTGGTGAACACACGGACAATTCCTTTCTAATCTAGGTTGCTCCGGGATGCTCTCCAGACGTGACCAAACAGCTTAAGTTGTGCCATGTGGATGAGGTGTGTGAGTGGAGGCTCGTCGGCAAGAGCACGGACGCCTTCGTTCCTGATTGTTTGTGCCTGTGCATTGTCCGCGGAAAGTCTTGGTGCAAAAAGTGGACTTGGTTCTCTGGATATTGCGAAGTTTTGGTTCCCGCTTGGCAGTGTCGCGCGCGACTCCACAGAATGCCGGTACATTGCGAAGTGACTGTGAGTGGAAGGCTTCACGCCGGTGGAGGTCGGCTGTTTGGTCAAGTTCGAGACCTGTGAAGAAGTGTGTGTGGTTGCGTGCTGCCTGTGAGCTGAGCAGCACCGACTTCTCGTAGTTGAGACTGAGGTTGCTGTGAGCTGTAATCTTCATGCAATGTCTGCACGAAATGCTCTCCTCTTTCCGCAATGCCGGTGCAGATGGCATATGCAAACTTCATCGATATTGCAAGAAAGCCGAGTTTTTCTCGCGACGTCTGAAGAGGAACAGGCTAAATATGGCTGAGCGTTCAATGCGCATTCAGTGCACTACATCACTACTACTGGTTACCTGCCTTGGCTGCCAACGCCGTAGCCACCGCGACTGCAAGTTCTCGTCGCAAGCCTCCCGCTTCCTGCACTTGGTCACTTGGGCTTTGTATCGTTTGGTATCAAAGAAGGCTAGCTATCCCGTGAAACTGGTGCATGGGCATCCAATGAAATACAACAGCAAGAAATCACGGGCTGGCGTTTCAATATCGGTACAGCTTACAGCCCGTACACATCTGTGTCACTTATGATCGTGAATGACTCTGATGTGCGTCAGAAACGGCATCCTTCTGCTGCCGCTTTAGTTCTCGTCTGGCTTCGTCGAGGGCACCTGGCAGGCCACGTGAGAAGCTAGAGGCATGCGAACGGGCATCGAGGAAAACCGGCACATCAGCCACCTGCTGCTCGCTCCGCTTTGGCTTCAGATGCCGAGATGGCACCCATGCTGCCATGCCGCGTGAGCGTGGCCTTGCGGGACACTTGTGGGCAGTTTTCGGACGACTGGAAGCCGCAGCAGCTTGCAAAGCCTGCACATGATCGGACTTGTCTCCTTGACATCTCTGCTGACACGGTGCTGGCTTGCGTGCTGCATATGTGTCATCGACCTGGCAGCTGCAGTCTGGCATCTGCCCCACATCATTGAGGAGCTCACTTCAGCCATTCCAAAGTCAACACCCGGCTATGTGAAGCACAATGAGCCTATCTTCTCAAGCCCTCCGTGCACACAGACCTCACCCGTGGAGGTGCTGAGGTCCGTGAGGGAAGCAAAGTGCGCACCTGCCTGCCGAGCTGGTGCAGGTCACGGCTGAAGGCTGATATACCCGAAACACACGGCAGGATCTCGCCAACTCTATTGGCACCTCCATCAGCGCATCCGCACGCGCAGTGGCACAGATGGTGCCTGCCCTCTTGGGACTGTCGATGGCACCTTGAATCAGCTTCCCTTAAAGGCCCTTATCCATCACATCCCTCTGAACCTGGCCCAGCTGCCAGTAAAGACAGAAAACAAAAACCAAGAAGCGCGACCATAATAGGCAAGTTGCGCATCGTGTGCTTGGTGTCATGCAGCTCCTAGGCATGCGTGGGCTCGCATCTCACTGCCAGAGCATCCGATGCCCCTTCACTGCAGCTTATTCGTTCAATTATGCTGAGAAGCCCTCCATTGTTTAAGGAAGTCTCCTTACTTGAAGGTATTGTGCTTCTGGCTCTTCACGAAGATTGAATTCTTTAAAAACCACTTTGGTTCCTCCACCATAAGCACTAACAATACATTTGCAGATTTCCATCCCAAACGCATGTCCCGAAAATTGCGGGAAAGAATACTGAATACACACGATGAAGGTCTCAGGTCCTTTCGACCTTGCCATGCAACGAATGCACAAACCAGAGTAAAGGCAAGCATGCCTACACCAAGCCACAAACGTCCTTGCCGAGATGGCATGTCCTCTTATCTCATCTTGCATAACCACCTATCTCGGCTGTCCTTCTTCAAGCGCTTGCACTCGTCCCGGAGCCCCAAAGCACGATCTTCCGCCTCTCGGCGCTCGCCTGCGCAACAAGGTACGGCACGCTAGGCCCAAATGCAAAGAGGAAGGCTAAAGCGGCTAACGGATGACAAGGCTGCCTTCGGCGCGTGCTTTCTCCCGCTCCGCCTTCTCAAGTCTCCTCCGGGCACCCTCCTGCGGATGTGGCGTCTGGGCCACTGTGTTCATAGCTGGAGTTGGCAGAAGCTCGCCTGCAGTAGGTCTTGCTGAAGCTACACTTCCTAAGACAAGAACAAGCCCTGTCCATCTCGGCGTCGATGTCCTTAAACTGGGACAGTGTCCGGGTTCTAGCAGCTTTGGCATCCTGGGATGCACTGCGGCAGGATGCAACAGAGGAACTCCACCCGTAAATACAAAATGATTGAAGCAAGTCCGAGAGGACCAAATGCTCAAGGCTCGTCACCCAAAGCGTCACAGTATGCAGAATGGGTTTTGAGTGCAGAACCAAATCACGAAAGCGGTGAAGCTGGCAGCAATGCTTGTGATGAAGACTCCGATCACAATCAGAAGTAACTCTGGCCTACTTGTCGTCAGTTTCAATACTGCAACATGCCGTATCTCTGCGTCCTGTCGTCTTTTTTGATTCGCTTACGAAAATGTGAGACTATGCCGACTATGAGCTGCTGCTATCTCCGGATAACCTACTTGCTTCTGTTGTCGCTACAACCGCTTCAGGCCACAGACCTGGAACATCGAAACTTCTCGTAGCCCAGGCCACGCTAAGCTCACCGGCCAGCTCCGACAACTGTGCCTCTGCAGCGGCCGCACGCGCCTTGCGGAGTTCCACCTCCACCTGGCACTGAGTTGCAGCGCTTGGAACCCGCAATGTAGAAAGTTTTGCATGGTGCCGTATAGTAGAATTTCGACTTTCACACCCTCACAAGCAAGGATGCCTGATGTGTCTCATCTCTACTCATAATATCACTGCAGGAGCCGCTCAGGAGCCGACACTCACCGAAACACACAGCTACCCACACATACCCACCACACCATTGTAGTCCAAAGGAACTTAAAAGTCCAACCGTTTGACCTGCTGCGTAACATTTCACGCACCCTCGCAAGATTTTCGGTGCCAGAAACGGCTCAAAGTACAGCAGGCTAAATGTACTCCAGAGTCTAGAGCCACAGCCCCAAATCCCAAATCTTACACCGTCACCCTGTACAACGCTTGTAGAACCCTGTAACTTACCAACCACAGCCCCAAACCCCAACAATTATGAAGAGCTTTCAGGATTTATGGCTGGCAGAGTGAACCCGACACGTCGTAGGAGCCTGCCTAGCTAGAAAACCACCTTTGGGTTCTTGGAGCCGTCGGTGATGGGTCGTGTCAGCAGCACAACTGGCAGCACGACAGCCCACGTCGTGCCGCCAGTTGTGCTGCTGGCACGAGCAACTCACAGAGAGCTATTGGTTGTTTTGGGGGGGGGGGGGGGGGGTTGCTTGACGATTACAACATGATGTTGGGAGAGGGTCCTGAACACACCATGGCTTGGCTCAGATCACTTTCGAATTTGGGCTTGTTGCCACCACCGCTGCATGCGCTCCGCAGCTCCGCGTTAGCGCTTTACCGAAGCTTCGCAGGGGCCTGCATCCGTTAACTCCAATATTTTCGGAAAAAACGAGTTCGTAGAATACAAGTTTCGGATTCATAAACCTGTGTGGTCAGTCAAAGCGGCAGGAAGAGACATGCAAGGCGGCGTTTGGGGCATAAAGGCATTTCAAGTTTGAACACTCTGGTGCTTGGCACAGGCTGGCGGCTAAAGCCTGAAAGCCAGAACGGACAATTCCGGAGGAAACTTTGCAGTCAGAAATGTGGCCTCGAGCTGCTGCAGCTGTTGCTTCAGCTGCCGGACCTGCATCGAAGCTGGGGTTTCGGAGATGGGTACTCGAAGGCTGTGAACTGCTGCAAGACCTCGCACACATGACACATAACACAAACGCAAAACTAATGACATGAGCTCGTTGGTTATGTTGTAACTTGCCACTCCACGGAAGTGCTTGAAGCGGCCTCCGTCTCAGAGCCCAGCGCAAGGTGTGCCTTGCTTTAGAGCTTCTTGCAGACAGGTACTTTCTATACTCAAAGGAGGTTTCGACGCTCACTCTCGGACATCTTTCAGTTTTGAGGTTGACACTTGCGGCTTTACTTCTGTGTTCCGACTCTCAGTCCGCAGTTTGTCGTGCGTTTTGCAAAAGAGTTCGGATTTGGGATGTCTTAAGATGCCCTGAGCTTCACCGAGGTTCGGCATTGGCCTCACGCACACCTGCCAGCTCTGCGCTCAGCTGCTTCACCTTCGGAAGATCGAAAAGCTCTGTCGGCAGAGCTGCAGTGAAGACGGACGAGGAATCGCCGAACCTCCCCTGTACCGATCTACGACACAAGCTGGAGCAGGCCTTGTTCTCCGCATCGCGAAGCTGCTGCCGGGTCTCCTTGCAGGCAGCGGAATCTCGAAGTCACGTACTTGGTGGTCTTGCAGTCCTGCCTGCAGGTCCTGCGAAGCCGAGGTTTCGCCTCAATGTCTGTTTTCTGCAAATGCTGGCCACACAGAAAGTCTTGTTCGTTGCTGAATCTCGAACTCTCGCCGCGGCCATGCGACCTTCCTTACACATGACAATCGGCTCACGAAACTTCAGATTGAGGCGCGGCGAAAACGTCGCGACCCTTAACTGCCCTTCGGCCTGGCAATTCACTTACCAAGCATAGCGTATGCTAGCGTCGCGACAAGCGGGTCGTCAACCGCACACTGCCGGCAAAATCTGCCACCCCGAAACATAGTATGGACCTCAACTTGTCCAAGGATCGTTGCGTTCTACGGTTGGTGTTCATTAAGTCTTATGACTGATACAGGGGTATTGCCAGGTGGCGATCTGCCAGCGACTGCCGCAGCATCTCGCATCGGTCCTCTGGGGCAGGCCATGAGATCTTGAAACCAATACTCCCCTTTCGACCGGGTACTCCTAGGTAGCCTGGGCCCCGAACTCCTGAACCCAAAACCCGCTGAGTCAGCCTGCCACTCACTGGCGCGTCGGCGTTCAGCCTGAAGGTCCTGTGCCGATTTTCGAAACTTTAGTCGGTCCCCCGTTCGTAGCAAATGTAGGGCTGCGTTCAAGGGCTTCGGAAGGGCGTGATGCACCAGTCCAACATGAACAATGCACATGACAGGCGCTAATCATGCTGGAGGAGCGCCAGTGCATTCCATCCGACCCAAACCTGGTAACACACTACAAGTCGTGTCGCTGGCCGCCAGTGGGGGAACTGAAAGAGTTGACAAGGACTCCACGATGCACCTCACTGACGTCGGAGCGGATGCTGGTTTCGAGCGACTCCTGCGACAGCACTCATTTGTGTGATGCGCCTTTCCAGACTCCCAACCCTCGAAAACCTAACGGCCGCTTCGAAGAAGTCGGTCCTGAAGCTGTCGGTTAGAGTTTTCGAGCTGCTTGGTAAGGTGGTTGACCTGGCAAACAAGTGCTTTCAGGCTCCTCGTGCGCCTTGCAGTACTCAGAGCTTGGTGCATGGAGCTGGCCAGTTTCAGCTTCTCAAGGTTTGTGGACCCTAGGCTGACTTAGAGCTCTGTTTGTTTCCCAAGAACTTGGAATCGGGATGCTTTGCTGCTTCGAGTTGGCGCGAAGAGTCTCTGGAAACTTGAGCTGCAAGTCAGCTCTCGTGTCCAACGAATACCAGCACAAACGACAAAACGACTCGCAGACGAATGCGCCAATCAACAACACAACTGCACTATTTCGGCAGCCTTGCCCTCAAGCTCGGCGAGCTTGCCTTAGCGGCTCTAATCTCTAGCACTCTGGGCACTGGCACCCCCGGACAGCCGGGGCTTCGGATGTAGGCGTAAGTATCTGGCGACACCCCTGGCCAGACAAAAGAAAAATGGCCTTCGTCGGAGTCGACATGCTGTGCGCGACACCTGTACAGATTGCAAGTAGCTGTTACAGTTATGACCCCTGGAAGCCTCCGAAGATGCTGTTTTTTCATACATGACACCCTAAGAGGACCTCACTCTCAGAAACACACGGGATGGAAACATTGGCGGCCGAGCAGCTGGAGCGGACGCTGACCTCCGAGCTGTCGTTCTTCGACTGCAAGGCAGGCAGCTGTGCTAAGGAGTGCATGGTGCAAGGTCGCACTATGGCCCGACAGCCATCTGAAGCTCGGTCGACGATCTCGCCCGGAGTGCCTAATTTAAAGTCTCTGGACTCAGAGCTCTCGACGAGCATCCAGGCACGAATGGCAGGCATCAGGGAAAGTACGATATGGTCACGATGGACTAAATGCCGTGAATCAAAAGAAGCAGGGACTAGGAGCTAGGACTTAAACTTCAGCTCTACACCGGCCCGAAGCCTTCCGCGATTCGGACACCTTGTTCTCCAGTGCCATGAGTTTGCTCTCAAGCTGCTTGACCCGGGTGCTCTTGGACAGAACTTCCTGACAACATCAGCAGGAACATTGCCAAAAGATGCTGCTCATCACCTCCCGTTAGTATCACAAAGGCCGCAGAGCCGAAAGGACGCTCCCAGAATGTTACGGTTCGCCCTCACCGCCCCCGCCCCCCGCCCCCCCTCCGCACGACCCAAGCCGCCAAGTGGCCGCTCGCGATGCCTTTAGCTGCGCAAGCGTCAGTTCGATCTCTTTCTGGGCGGCCGCTCCTGTGTTGGAAGCTGGAGGCTGTGGACTGCAGAAGCTTCGTTGAACCCTGCACCTTCCAGTCGTGTACTTCTACACGCTTGACACTTTGCCTGATCTTGCTTAATCTTATCATTTCTACATCGTCGCATTCTACGTCATATCAACCCCTGGTGCGCTACATTTTGTTAGTGTATTGCACCATCCCTTTATGTCTATACTGAAACGTTTAGTTTTGCCCGTTTGTAAATTGCGATGGGTAGCATTCCGCAGAAACTGTGATTTCCTGATAGCTAACTGCAATTCCCCAGTGCCTTGCCACAAACCGCGGCCCTAGAAATTGTGATTCCCCAAAAGCTTGCTGAAAAAACACCTCCTTCTTGGAGCCTTAGAAAGATTCTCCAATACCGTACTTCATCGGTGCAGTGGCGAAGATTTGAAAACGTAGGGCCTAGGGGGCGGGGGAATAATAACCACGAGCCCATGTACAGAGGTGTGGGTGTGTGTGTGTATATGTATATATATATATATATGTGTGTGTGTGTATGTGTGTATATATATATATGTATACATGCATATGTATGTATGTATGTATGTATGTGTGCATGTATGCATGTATGTATGTATGTATGTATGTACGTATGTATATATGTATGTATATACGTATGTATGTACGTCTGCCTGCTTGCCTGCCTGCCTGTCTCCGTTAGATAGGTGTGTATATGTAATAGGTATACGTATACACACAACATGTATAGACATAGGCAAAGATGACACAAAAAATATAGATCGGTAAATAGGTAGATACAAACAGACATCATCTGACAGACATCACCTTTTGCACCTAGTGACACACGCACACATCCAAATGTATCTATATATATATATGTGTGTGTGTGGGTATGTGTGTATATATATATATGTATATATACTTTTATATACATATATATACATATACATCTATCCGTGTAGCAGCCCATCTGCCTATCTATCTATCACTATCCGTCTACAGGTTTAACTATCTATCTGTGTATCTATCTAACTACCGGCCCAACGACTTTTTTTTGCATCTTCATCAACCCAAACACTGCCCAAATCTCTGGCCTGAAGCTTGCAGTCGCGAGGCCCGGTTCTCAGCAGTCTTCAGTTCGCCCTCAGGGCGGCTGAAATGGAGCGTGGGTGCTCCGAATTTTCTTCCGCCGCTTTCGGGGTATCCCGCCAATGACGCTGCCCAAAAAGGCTAGTTTTAGCTGGCTCTGGGGGCTGTATTCAGCTGTGTCAGCTATGTGTGTTCTTCACACTCTGAAAATTCAAACTTCAGGGTTTCAGGATCACTGGGTTTGAGGCCCAAGGTCCAGGGTCGAAGGCGTTGGTGTTCTTGGCAGGGTTCTTTTTTGGACGTCCATTTCCCTTCGCTAACGCTTGAGCTGTTTCAAGGCCGCGAGAATTGCGGTTTCGGACTCCATGCGTAATATTCCATTGGTTTGACTTATGATGGGCTGCTGTAGCCAAATTGGGTCAGGATTGGGGCGTTGAGCAGTATTGGCTTCGGATGTTCTCGACAGCAACCATGTCTGTTAGGCCATCTGTGACAGCAGGTTGGGCAAGGCTCCGCTTTCCGACTCTGCCCACCTCCAAGACACGGATTCGCTTGGACCGCGAGGCCACCTCCGACCTCAATGCACTTCTTCTGATACTATGACTATTGCTCCGCCTCCTCAACCTCCTCCTCTCTTCCTCCTCCTCGTCCCCCTCCTCTTCCTCCTCCCCCTCCGCCTCCTCCTCCTGCTGTGCAGCTGCTCCGACTCCTTCCTCCGCTGCTGCTGCTACTTACTTCTACTTCTCATCCTAGTAGTAGTAGTAGTAGTAGTAATAATAATAATAATAGTAGCAGTAGTAGCAGTGGTAGTAGTGGTGATGGTGGTGGTAGTAGTAGGAGTAGGAGTAGGATAAGAGTCGGAGTAGGAGTAGGAGTATCAGGACGATTGGTAGAAGGAGTCGGGGTAGGAGTAGGAGTAAAAGTACTACTACTACTACCACTACCACTACCACTACCACTACCACTACCACTACCACTACCACTACCACTACCACTACCACCAGCACTACCACTACCACCACTGCTGCTA
>CAJNJA010010551.1:0-10919 GCA_905231915.1 Symbiodinium necroappetens
CTGCTACTACTACAACTACTGCTGCTGCTCCCGAAGTTATTTGATAATGTTCAACCATAGTTTTGCCGCTGCTACTACTATGCTATACTACGGCGAGGACTGCTACTATCGCGACTACTAGCACCACTGCCACAGGAGACCCATGCACGAATATTCCGATCTCGATACTAATTGCACCATAGGCTGAACTCGACACCCGTAAATTCATCAAACATATGGGTAGTTCTCTGAATTTATTAGGCTCCTGTTGGATAAGGGTGCGGTACTATATTGGGGACCTATGTAAAGCGACCCTGATTTAGAGAACTACACACGTCAAACAAACGATGCCCTGAACGCCAACAGCACCAAATCCTGACAGGACGAAGAAGGGAGTTCTGATCCCTTGGTGGCCATCAACTTCGGATCAGCGGTGCTCCGGACTCTGCGTCGGCAGTGGAGGGTTTAGGGGGGGGTTTAGGGTGCAGGTACGGTTAGCTGAGGTTTCGCACCACTTGTCCTCAATCCCTTCGCTTGTAACCAAGCTTCCCAGCGTCTGGTCCAGGCAATTTCATGCTAACTCCTAAACCTCTTCCTTTTTAACAGTCGAAGTGGCGGCGTAAGGTTCTTCTTATAATGTCATGGTTGTGCGGTGTACATTGAAGGATGTATGGTTACTGCGTGTTTCTGTCATGCCGGCACTTGTTCACCCCATCAGACCTTTGCACACGTGCCTCGCCGTGGAAAGGTATGGACTGCCCATAGGCCCCCAAGTAGTTCCCTTTTTGGGGTTACCTTATAGGACTTTAAACATGAGCCATAAAAAGGAACTACTTAGGGGCCTGCTTTTCCTGGCAGGGCGTTCCAGGACCTGAGCTTTTTTTCGACGTCTTTGAGCCCAAATTGTAGAGAGGTTTTGGCCTGATACTTAGTCCCTAAATATGGGTCTATAGGGTTCCTTGGATTTTTTGTCAACCCCTAAGCGGCCTTTCAGGCCCCAAAATCCGCAGCAGAATATCGTCTTTAAGAGGGGTGCAGGGGCCCGATGTGAGTTTCTGATGCGAAATGCATGCAAAAGCCGTAGTAGGCTGCTGTAGTAGTAGGCAGTAGTTGTGATGGTCATCGCCACGCGGCGGCTAGCAGCCGAGGACCCAAATCATCAGCCAGTGCATTAACCCGAGCTGGAACCAGATCCTGGAGGCTTTCCAATCGGGATCCGGCTTGGAGTTTAGGGCTTGGGGCTTAGGCTCTGGGGGACAAAGACTTCACGTTGTTAGTTAACGATTCGGGCAGGGTACTTTCATTCTTGAGCATGCTCGGGGGTAGTAGTTTAGATTGAGAGCTGGATTCCCAATCCTTATATAAGCGCCAGCTTCTGATGGAGAAAACCTTTTGATAGGCGAAACTTTGTGATCCAGGAAACCTCCGAGCCTCTGAAACCCATCTTGAACAGAAAGTCCTTTCGCCCTGACGCTTCCGGCTGTTTTGTAACCGTCAGGACTAGCTCCGATCTATGGAGAGTCACGGACCTTGATACAGTCATTGCATGTGGAAGTGGTAGTGCAAGTGCAGCATGTAGGACGACTGCAATAAAGCGCGATGACAAGGCTGATGTGAAGCTCCCGGAGAATGTGGCACTCCGTCCCGATGTGCTCATTACCTTGTTGGCACCTTGGGCTTCAGTATGGCATTTTAGAGCGGTGTGGTGGTAGGCCTGGGGCGCTGGGGCGCATTTCGGCTTTAGGGGCTTGGCTTGTAGCCAATGCAGTGAATGGTTACATCAAGTTCGGAGCAACCGACGAAAGTCCAGAACTTCAACAAGCTAGACTGCCATGTCGAGAAGGGCGGTACCGCCTGGAGCTTCGTCTTCTCGGCTTTCAGCTGCTGAACGACCCCAAGCCCTGGCCGTTCACCCTAAACTCTACTATATAGAAGCCCTAAACCCCGTTCACCCTCAACCCACAACACTGAACCCTATCAGCCCTAAACCCTCTTAGCCCAGCCCTAAAAGCCCATCAACTCAACCATGGATCCCCTGCCTTGAAGTGCAAGGATAGCGACGAGGGGTCCTTTGAGCCCATGGTGCAGATGAGGCCGGGATTTTTTAGGGACTTGAGGGTTTTGGGGTTTTGGGTTTATGTTCTGCCAAGCAGGGAGTGTGTTGAACACGTTTCTCCTGCCTGACCCTGGTGGAGTGGTTGCAAGACAGGTGCGGAAGCTGTGTTGCACACTTGTGGGCCCTTCGGGAACCTGAAACTCAAATCTCCAACCGTGAAACAGCTAGGGTTTAAGTTGCAGGTCGTCGTCTGGCTAGACTTGAGTGCAGGCGCAGACAAGGGTTTAAGATTCCCGGATAGCCTCCATTGTAGGTTTCTAGAAGGCAATCGGGAAACCTCAAACCCTGAAGCGAGAAATTGAACCCAAACAGCCCAGATGCCTCCGGACGCAGAGGGACGGAGCCCGAAACCCGTCACCATCGGCAGGTACGCCACGTCCGAGGAGGGAGCTTTGCCCGAGGAGTGGAAGCGCTCTCCGAGGCAAAGGAATCTGTAGGGGGATCCAGTGGTTGCCCATGGGCCCCTAAGTAGTTCCATTTTATGGCTTATATTTAAAGTCCTATAAGGTAGGTAATCCCAAAAAAGGAACTCCTTGGGGGCCCACGGGTAAGGATTCCAATAGGAGTAGGTCGTCTATGAACTCGGGCAAGTATAGTACGGCTTATAGTGATTATAGTGCGGGTCCTGTTTTCTTTTTGGGTAGGGTGAGGATCAGAGGTTTCATGTCTGGGACTTTCCGAAAATTAGGGTACCGTATTTTGGGGTCCTTATAATAAGGATCCTACTATTTAGGGTACTATATTGGGGTCCCCTATTTTCGGAAACCCCCATTTAGCTTTCGGATTTCAGGTTTGGGGTTTGGTAGTTTGGATGTGAAGCACATCCGGCCGGGCATGAGGGCAGGTGAACTGCAAAGGGGTGTGCGGCCTGGGGTGTGTGGCTTGGTGTTTTAGGTCTCAGATTGAAGTTGTGGGTTTCTCCTTTCGGGATTTGGGATTCAGGCGCCAGTGTACGCCAACCAGGCCCCCAGGTACCCTTTCCTCTTTAGGTAGCCTTTAGGGGAAGGGCTTTATCCCAATTGAGGCCTATGTTGCAATAGAGGGCCATACGTCTTGGCAAGCGGTTGTTTCAGGTTTAGGCGACTGCTTCGTGCGGTTCCGTGTGGACCTGATTCCCCAAGCCTGAATCGGAGGAGTTCTTTTCTGGGGTTTGAGGTCTTGTGTTTGTGCTCGGTGTTTCGTGTTCAGGTGTTGTGTTCGCAGTTTGTTGTTTCGGGATGTTGGGTATGTCATCTTGGTGCTTGCGGGTGAGAGGCCGTAAGACTCCATCAAGAATGGAGGGATCTTGCTGGGTTCTGTGGTAACTCACCCGCTAGGTGGTTCCAGCTGGAGCCAGTACCTGGCGGTGTGCCGACGCAAGGCAAGCTGCCACTCGGCAGGACGGCTCCCCTACACCCTCTATCTAAAATTAAAACCCTAAACCATGGATGACAGAGCCTAACTCCCAAGACCCAAAGAAGGGGTTGTGACGTCGGGCGCTTGGCATCCTTTTGCTAGCTTCTTGCCGGGTTGAAGCCAAGGGGTTAAGAAACCGAATGTTGTTTTCGCGCTATCGCTCGTCTCTTGTTTCCATGGCTCTGAAACGCAAGGTCAGCTGCATCTAGTTCGGGAGATGCTGTTGTATGTATCCCTATGACGTATACTGAGACGGTGTATCCCACATCACATTCGGGTTGGGGTGTGCAAGAGCAGAGAGCCTGGAAATTCGGATTTCAATCCTCAAGTATACGCCTAAGCACATATTGCTGACGTAGGATTTAGGGGTCTAGGGTTTAGGGCTGTAGCAATTCTTGAGCGACACAGTGAAGGCGGTACCCAAAACGAGGCCTCTGGATCGCGAACTCTTCAACCCTCTGGGTCCACGCATGTACTTGTATAGTTATATACTTCAACCTTATATTAAAGTAGTCCCACGACAGGTCGTATTTGGGGCACAAATCCCACAAAACAGACACTATAGTTGGGGCCCAAGCATATACGAATTTGGATCTAAGACCTATAGGAACCCTATAACTGGCACGCACCCTAAACCCTAAACCCTCTAAACCCTAAACCCTCTAAACCCAAAGCCCTCTAAACCCAAAACCCTGAACCCCCTCTCAAAATTTAGACGAGTAGAACCAGAGAAGCCTCGAAGTGCCGCGTCCCAGGCTCGCAGCCTTCGAGCTAAGTCCTGGCACCAAAGCTGGCCCTCCCAGGATGGACGCGGGGTTCAGGTTTTGGGGTTTAGGGTTTAAGGGATTCGGGTTTGGGGTTTCGGGTTTGGGGGTTTAGGGTTTAGGGGACAGATAATACAGGGGCCTGTGGCTTGAAAATAATTGGAAAGGTGTGCGTAGGTAGGTGTGGGTGTGTGTGTGTGTTTTCGGGTTACCGGGTCTTAGAGTACCATGCTTGAATGTTTTTTTTTGATACCTGTTCCGTGAAGGATCCGTTATGACATGGAAGTTTATACGTTACAGCATTTCACAAGGTTTTGGTAAGAGGGTCCGTAATACTTATAAGAGCTGTAAGGTATTGGGCTTTCATGATTGTGGGGCTGAGGGTGTAGAGGGTTTTGAAGGACCTGGGGCTGAATCAGGGCTTATAAGGATTTTAGGGTTTAGGGCTTTAGGGTTTAAGGTTCAGGAGTTCGGTTCAAGGGTTGAGTGGTGTCAATTTTGGGGGTGTAAGGTTTGCGGTTTGTGAGTTTTGGCAGTACAGGTTTTCAGCCCATGAACCCCAAGCGTTGCCTAGGTACACGTGTTCGGGGCGGGGATAAACCTTATAAGCCCTAAACTCTAAACCCTAAACTTTACAAACCCTAAGCCCTCAAGAAGAAAGCCTAGACCCTGAGCCCGAACGTACTTACCGAAGGCTCATGGCTGCGGGGAGGGTTTATGGAGATCGGTCCAAGCAGCTCTGTCATATTTTCATGTCGAAAGCTAGAGTATGTAGGCGTAGGCCCACTTCGATTGCAGACTTCTGAACCGTAATTAAACCCCAAAGGGAAATCTGACAAGTTGGGTTCAAGGGTTTATAGTGGGTATAGGGAGCTATGATACTTGGGGCTTCCGACATTTTGTTCTTGGGCTCCGGGCATTGGGCTTGAGTGTCCATGCTTTCAGCTTGGGCGCTGCGGGGGAGGATCAGGGTTCGGGGGAGGATCAGGGTTCGGGAATTTGGGACCCCAGGAACGAACCAGCTGGCTCCTTGAGCTCTGTTTTTCGTCCTTTAGGGCTTCAGATTTTGGGTAAATCAGAAGTTTGACTTGAAAAGTTGGGGCTTCCCTGCCAAATCCCTAAGCCGAACCCTGCAAAAAAAAACTGAAGGCAGCGGCTCCCACTGTGCGTGTATCTTCGCTTGTGCTACTGTGGACAGATGCGGCCCGCTTGTCGTGAATTTGTGGCAATCCGGTACAGCAGTTACGTATTAGTGGTATACAAATTCCGAAGTGATCAGGTGTTGCCGCAGCTCTAGAACTGCGAGCCATCAGAGCCTCAGTGAATGGCCCTTGTTTCTTGCATGGCAGGCTGTGGACTGCGTTGCCATGGCTGCAGAAAGCACACACACCAAATATCCCAACTGCCTGCACGCAATCCTAAGAAGCCCAAAATCGAAAACCGTTAAATACCCCTGGCTTGCTCGATTGCAGGTGCATGGACACGCTACACAACCCTCATGAAGCCCTGTGTCAAAGACAGGCGGATGGACTCCAAAACTCGCAAGTGCCGAGTGGACTTCTTTGCTATCGGGGCTCGACTGCGTCACGACAGAGCCTTGGGGCGCAGCTGGTTTAAGGTTTAGGACAGTTTAAATAGGATGTATGGGCTTGAGGATTTATGGAGCTTAGGGTTTCAGTGTTGGGTTTCTGTGGCAAGATTTAGAAGCGTTTAGCATTTTGTTGTTTTGGGTTTTGGGGATAGGTTTTAGCTGTGTCACGGCAGATCGTTGCAAAGACTGTGACTCCGATCAATATGGCCTTTGAGTTTAAAGACATTGAGGGAATGCTCAGGGTACCTGCGTGTTGTCGATGTTGGTTTTGCTTTGGTTCTTGTAGGTTCCGTCTTTTTCAGAGGTACATGCAGACTGTGATGGATGGGTTTAAGCCCCTTAAGCCCTACACCACTCAATTTTCCGTTTAAAAGGAACCCAAAGCCCTGCAGGTTTCTCCTTCAAATTCAAAGGAAACCCAAAATCAGGGTTTAGGGTTTAGGGGTTTAGGGTTTAGAGTTTAGGGTTTAGAAACCCCAAGGCCCCAGCTTAAAATCCCTTGCCAGACATGAGCGAAGCCGTAGGTGTCGTGACTTAGACCTATTGTTTTACAAGGCTTTAGGGGTTTGATGGTGGTTCAGAGGGGTATGAAAGGTCTTTTGGATTTGTTTAAGATAGGGCTTTGCACAGGACCTTTGGGGTTTTACGTGGGTACTAAACCGTTTCGTGCGAGTCCAGGCTTCTTGCTGCTTCCCATGTGCAGTCGAAGCTACTGTGAGACCGCCCTCAACCCATTGAACCCTCTATAAGCATGGTCTAGTGTCTCACCATCATCATCATCATCATCACCAGCATCACCATCATCATAATCATGATCACCAGCATCACCATCATCATAATCATGATCACCAGCCTCACCATCATCAACAACATCATCACCACCACCATCGTCATCGGCACCAGAGTCATATGTATAGAGAGAGAGAGAGAGTCATGCAGTGGATTGGACGTTTAGCTACGTGGCTATCCTGAGTATTCCGCAACTCCCTGCGGCACTTCGCTCTCTGACATCCAGACCCTCGAACTCCTTCCATGCATGCATAGGCAGAGGCTCCTTGAACAAATCTATCCCTTATAGACCCCTTTACGGCGCCCTTTATTAAGGAACCCTGTTATCGAGCACCACGTGGGGCCGTGGCTAAGGTGGCATCGAAGCTATGAATCCAATCCTCGAGGTCACTGGCTTATTTGACGAAGTTTAGGGTTCGGGTTTTGAGTTTTACAGGTAGCAGGGCTTCAGTTTTTGGAGGTTCATGGCAGGGAGGGTGTGGCAGTGGGCTCACCCATTTCAGGTTGGGGTTAAGTTCAACCGTGTTCAGGGTTTAGGAAGTTTAGGGTTCAGGTTGAACATGGCAGCCCGGCAGTTCCTGAATTTTCTCAGGTTTCTCGGAGGCTAGCAGTGATTGGATTTGCAGCGAGGACTATGAGCTCGAATGTCACCGGATGTCATGTAATGTAATACCGTGACTCATACGAAGCTAGTACTCTGATTTTCCAATGATCATCTGCTTTTGGCTTGGCCGTCCGAAACCGTTCAGTATCTACATCCCGAGTTTCGGTTTGCAGTAGATGGTCCTATGGTCTCAGTCAGGGGGTCTTAAATAAAAGAAGGTCGCTGGCCATAGTATAGAATTTAATTAGTACAACTGCATAGGCAGTACACGGGGATACTAGTAGTCATCATTGAGGCTATACTAGCGCGGCTGCTCACGTGGTAACTGCACTTCCGTAACGAATCATGCGGTACCTGTGGGCCGACATCTTTCGAGGTTTTGGGCTTTGAGGGCCTCTTGAATTCAAGATTGCGTGGTGGGCGGTCTGGATGAAGAGTGTCTCATATCCTGGGGATTTGCAGCCTTCTGACAGGACGGTTTAGGGTTTAGGGTCTAGGGTAGACGGGAAGCTCTGAATGCTAGAATTTGGAGACTGCCCCCACTCAGTAACGTTTTCATATTCATATTCATAAATAAAGAAATATACATATATTCATATTCATACTGATATATTTATTTATGTGTGTATATATATATAAGTTCTATTTATTTATTTGTAAGTGCGCCCTCAATAGCAGCCCATGCAGGACTGCTTGAGTATTTTGGGGCAGTACCCAAGCTAGAAGCAGCTAGAATCCCCTGTGCGCGCAAGAGGTCGCCTGGGGGCGGAAGGAGGATGACCGAGCCATTCCGAAGCGATGCAAGCACACAGGTGGGCGAAAGTTTTCAAGTATTGCGGGCTTTCGAGAGGTCTTAGGATATACGGTTTTTGAGATTAGATTGAGTGTGTTTGGTTTGTTTTCTGGCTCCATTTCAAGAATTCAAGGTGTTTATACACTTTCAGTGAGAGTTGACGACTATCAGGTGTTCACCTGGAGTTCGGAATGAGGGATCCCTCGCGAGGCTTGTGGTAATATTGGCTTTTTGAAACTGTTCCGACAGGAAACTGTTGGGGGAGTTGCCGGGGCCTGTGCAAAGTTCAAATTTCCCTCAAGCTCTAAACCCGAAGCCCTGCTCCTACTCACCGAAGACGAGACCCTTGATTCCAAAAGCCTGCAAACCCACCCTGAAGCTTTACATAAGAAAAATCGCACTCAATTTTATGGGGGCTATCCCCCAAAAACAATTGACAGCGACCCTTACAGGGCTTTGTGGAAGAGAATACCTTGCCCGCTTCTCAGAGTGCTAATATAGGCGCCTAATTATTACATTACCCATACAGTTAAGTTATTCTAAACATAGTCGACATAGTCACCATTCTAACCAATAAAGCCCCTATATCCCGTGGCCTGCTGATGTTTACTTCTCTGCCTTGTATGTCGCGCAGGCCTAAACAGAACCCCTCATCCCGAAATTGCCCTAAACCCCTCAAAGCCCGCAGTCCTTGCAACACAACAGCCCCTGGTTCCTGGTTTAGGGTCTGGGTGGGTGTCCCTGCTCATCAAACCAAGCCCTCCCCAACTCTTGAAACCTCTGCAAGTCTCCAAACCCTTTTTCCCGGATCCTGTGGCTTTGCTAGCCTTATCCCTGCATCACGAAATGTGCCAAGTTTCTGAGTCCCCCAACCTTCACCCACAAAGCCTCAGGCCGCAGATTCCCAAACCCTCAACCCCTAATCCTGATCCGAGCCGACAGTTGCCTCTGTGTTGTGAGTAGTCGTACGGAGAGACCTCGTTTGGCGAGCCCAAAAAAGCGAGAGCGTAAACCTTAATCCCTACCGCAAAGATTACCTCAAGAGCCCCCCAAAACCCAGAACCCTAAAGCTCCTACCCCCTAAACCCTAAACCCCTAAACCTGTAGCAGGCTCATCCTGGTAAGGACTTCTACTCTGTACGCAGGTGGAAAGGGCCCATAAAAAAAAAAAAAACCTGAACCTCCTAGCCCTAAGCTTCCTGTGCCAGACCCGTCCCAGCTTGTCGTGAACAATCGACCCTCGCTTGGATGGGCCGGGGCGGGGGGCATTAATCCTAGGTAGTGGGAGACCCCTTGAAGGGGACCCTTCTTAACCCTACTTGTGGCTCTCTTAACAGGGACCTCGTTGAGAGGGTCTATATCCCCAAGGGTCCCCCTAATCCTAACTCCTACTTACTGTAACGTGATCTACAAGGGTGCTGGTCCAGGAAAGGATCTCTTGTATAGGGGCCTTAATAATTAAAATAGGGTTTTGGGGGTATATTACTTATACTATAAATATAAGAAGGAAGCCCCCAAAATATTCTTGGCAATGATTTAGGGCCCTATATATTCGGGTGCTTTAAGAGTTCTGCTGAGGGTCCCTTCGAAGGATTCTGGAAGGGCTTTGGGGTGTGTAGGGTTGTGGTTTGGGCGGGCAATGGCCAACAAGCAGCGGCTAATGCAAAGTACTGGTAACATCCTTCTGGCCCACCGCAGTACCCCTCCTGATAAGAGATTACTTGCTCTTGGGGTTTTTTGAGACTTCAGTGGCGAAAAGTGGGCTGCAGGCACCCTTGATTTCCATGCAGGAACCGACCCGAATTGAAGAAATCAGAAATCCGAAAGACGCAGCTGCCGAGTAGTTCGATCATGTCGTCACCATGGGCTGGAACACCGTCACTACTGGAACGCCGTCAACACTTGGCTTTTGTCTGAAAGTATTCTCAGACCTGCCCTTCTTGTCGCCTGAGCCTTTATACACCTGTAGCATTAGGGTTTGCGGCTTAGGGTTTGGCTGATTGGATTTAGAGCTCCGGGTTCAAAAAGGGTTCCTGGCAACAGCAAGGCTTCAACTGGCTGCAGACTGTCTCCTTGACGCTGGAACTGCAAGTGGAGGGGGTCCCGTTGGCCAAGCCTCGCACTGTGGCACACCCATATTGCCCCGACTTCGGACCGGGCACAGGGTGATGCCTACCCATTAGTTCGGAGATTTCTGCCGCTGCTGCTGTTCGTAAGGTCTTATCGAATCGCAGTTTGCTGGCTTCGGAGCTCGTTATGTTGATTCTCTTCAAGATTCTTTTGTCCGTCGACAGTACTGAAATTTCTTGCGGACTAGCAGGAGCAAGTTTATCCTGGGATAGATACGAAACCCTAACCCCAAACCTGCTTCTGAATGCTGTGCCAGCTCAGGAAAGTTAGACTGGCCGAGGACGACATGTTCCAGGACTGTCTAAAGCTGTGACAGATGGAGTCTGCGTTTTTGTTTCGCATTTCTTCATTGTAATAGTTCCTTCTCTTGGTTTAAGTTTAACCAGTTTTATATGTAGGATCCTAGAAGGTAATTCGGAAAAAAACAACTCCAATGAGAATGGAGACGATATAGGCTTTTCTGCGAGGAACCGGTTCAGGTCATGGTTTCTCCAGAGGGCGAGGTCGGCTCGGCGGGCCTATGTTCTTGGGCTGGAGAGGATCGTATTTACGATGATTTTTCAGAGGCTTTGGTTCCATGAAACAAGCGCCGGAATGTGGAGAGTACGAAATCGCCCAAAAAAGCGCAACGGCACCCTCAAAAGCCCCTTGAACCCTCTGCAGCAACGCCTAAACTAAACCCAAAGGTCCAGTTTCTTGAAGAGCCAACAGGAGTACTTGGAGCTCAAGCTGCTCAGCGAAGATCCTAAGGCCAAGGC
>CAJNJA010010552.1:670-14130 GCA_905231915.1 Symbiodinium necroappetens
CGGAACTTACCTGTCAAGGAATTTTGTTACCTTAGGACCTTTTCTAACCTTACAGCCGCCGTGTGGAAAAGAGTTTAATTTTATATAAAGAAAACCGTGCTTCGCTTCATTCCATTACACTGCCATTACGTTTTCTTCATTAAAATTAAGTCTTTTCGTTACGTTAAATTCCAGCTCTTATGATTCTGACCTATATTCGAATGTTGTTCCTGATTCGTTGTTTCCCTTCCTTGTTCCACCAGCCTTCGTTCTCTTCATGTCACGTCCAAAATGTAAGATTGAAGAAAGAGAAAAAGAACCCAAATTTAACGAAATGAAAGCATGCGTTGTTCACTCTCTTCACGCCTCTGGGCAGGCAACACAGACAGCAGAGATCTACAAATCATCTGCCAGATCAAGTCCCGAAAACCCATCCGGGACTGCCTTGCTCACGTTCGTTTTGTGATGTCTGGCTTGCTTTTGAAAGCATTGCCCGGTCTCTCGTGTCTCGGACAGAACTCACGCGGAATCTTTTCAAGGGCACTATGGAAGTGGTTCCTTCTCACCGCCAACGATAGCGCCACAAGGAAATGCTAGTCCGCAAAAGGTTGTGCTGCTGTCTGCGGCTTGCAATGGCAGGGTAATCTCACGAGCAATGAGAGGGTACATGACAGGTTTTCACGTGAAAGGTTCGTGGACGTCTGCATGTGTGAATCTGCAAGTCTGCACGATGTTCAACATATAATCTGGACGTGTGTGCACTCTGAGACGGTCGACTGATTGTTCTATATTGCGCTCTCTGGGACACATGTCCTGTAGACTTTCTACAGCAGGCCTGCAGCTTTTGGAGCATCTACCGTAGCCTTCTTATCTAAACACATCAGCAAGTGTTGGGCCTGGCACCATCATTAGGCCCAAGTCTCCAAGTAGGTGACTGGAGCGCTACCAACATGATTGTCTATCAGCTTGGTGCACACAGTATGGTGCCTCCACCGGAGGTTCCCTTGCTTGCTGGAAGCTGGCTGATCTCCTTCGGCGTGTTGCAACCCATCGCATTACCCAGTGCACGAGTGTGCTGCGTACTGTCCTGCACCAGGTCATCCACCTGACAGGCTCCAATACTCGCAGGTCAGCCACAGCCGATGATGCACACATGTCGCCTCATCTCGAGGAGAGCCGTCGTCCATCATGCCCATGCACACTGCACCAGTCCGCTTGTGTTGAATAACTTGCATCTGGTTCATGGTCAGCCATGTGCTATTTTCTTGGTGGTTTCTTGCTTGAGCACTAAGCTGGTCCGGCGGTGCACACTAACAGTCACCAACACTGCTCACGACAGAACGGATCCACCGAGAAGACTCTCACCGAACCGCTCTCGCTGGTGAAACATCTCTTGAAAACTTCCTTTGAAAAGAGCGATGCGCCGCTTCCTTGCACTTCCAAGCAGTGCAAGGCGCTACTTGAAGCCATCCTTCGGAAGCTTCTTTGGCAAAAAAAGCAAATCCAGGCAAAGAGCAGGCGCAGAGCACTTTTGAATTAATCTGCAAATACGAGAAAGCACACGGAGCACAGGTGCGCTGGTCGGCTGCACTTTTTGTCATGCAACAGTCATTTTCGCATACCATGATTCTGGGCCAGGTCCTGAAGATACGCATCGAAACCGTGAATCCTTTTCTCTGATGGCTTCGTGCCCGCGAAGCTGAGGTCTCGTCCCACAAAGTTCGATCGCCAGAGCAGACACCCGACAGCCCTGACCGAAATGAGCTTGCAGAGGTGCGGAGAACAAGTCGCAGTCTATGAGTTAGGCCAACAACTTCACGGTCATTTCGCTACTAGGGCTGACTCCTGCCGATCGATTTGCGAAAAACTTGATCTTCTCGCCAAAGTCCTTACAGTCCAGCGTGTGGTTTCGCCACACGGAAGCACTGACTGCGGTTGGGAAGCTGCTGTGCTGTCCCCAAATCGAGCGGTTGCTTCCAGGCCAGCCGACGCCAGCGTATCTCCCAGGTCTGTCCTCTGAGAGTTCATCATCTCACATTGAATATCAGCATAAGCAGCATAAGGCAAGGAGCAGGCCTGGGTAGATGTCGATGCTTCAAAGGTGACAGGGAACTGCTCTTGGCTCCCATTGTCTGCCTGGTTGCGAAGCGAAGAAGCACCCAAAACTCGAGACAGCTGTTGAAACGCTGGCCTGTCGAAGCAACGTAAGCTCTGGGATCGTCCAGAAGCATCGGGTGGCGGAGAGGGAGATGTGCAGGCCTGCCTCACGCGTTGTGCCACAAACAAGCACGCAGTATCCATCCGACTCATCCGAGCATTCAAACGAAGTCAGGGGATTGCTCGCAAACCCGTCAACGCACAAGAGCTGTCTTGTCCGGGCGACTCAATTCGTACAAAATAGCCTACGTAATCGAAGTTTTCCAGAAGGGGTCACATGAAATTCTAGAGGACAAAAGCTGTTGGGAAGCTGTTTCCGCTGGGCATGCACGTGGAGTCGCCAGGCGCCTGGCTATGCGTGGCTCTGCAGGGAGGCACATGCTCGCAGCTAGCGTCCGCAAGGCTTTGAGTTCATAGATCCGTTGTGTTGCACCCCCGTGACAGACAAGCAGCAGTGAAGTGTAAGCAATACATGGTCTTGTTTCAAATGCTGTTGCAGCCTGCCCGCGCCCGCAGGCGAGCATTGCGAGAGGGTACCGACGAGGCCTGTCTGTTGCCTGTAGGTGCTTGGATGCACCAATGCGCTGTTGCTGACATGATTCAAGAGTAAGGCATCAAAGGGGGGCCTTGGCTGTAGCGGCGAAACGGACATTGTTGAAGGCCCCAGTGTAGTTCGTTGAAGTGGCTTCATGCTTGCAACACCTTCAACAGCGACCTTCAGGCATCGATTATTTAGGTAGCGGATACGAACCCAAACCCACACTTGGGCGTCCTCTTACACCAACATTATTCACTGATCAGGTTCCCTACAAGAAGTGGCTGCTTGACTTAAGCACGGGAACCTCCGGGGAGGCATCGGCTTGTGGATTGGAGGCGGAGGCTGCACACGAACAGAGCTTGACGACGGCGGGGGAGTTCCAACTGGAGAGACGTTCCCTCAGTCGAGCAAGCCAGGTGCTGACATTCATGACGCCAACAAACTTGCTGGCTTGCTAAATTACACAAAGTTTCTGCTGACACTGGTTCGTCGGGTCAATATGAACGGAAGGTGCTGGCCTCAGCACAAGACAACAGCCATGAAGGTGAAACTGTAGCTGTTGAACCCCAGGTCTTCGTCTAATCACTGAGCCCGACATCCGAGAGGCCACCTGATTGCTCCGTGAGCGCATTGTGGATCTCTGCCCTGACATGTCGTGGCATCACAGGACAATGAGCAACAGAGCATGTGACAGCTGCCTAGCTAGCATACAACCTCAAGGATGCCTTAAACATCTGTCTGTAAACTGAGAAGTGGAGCATGACCGAGGCTCTAGATTCTAGATGTTGGAAACACGGTCACGGCGAGAAAGTTGCCGGCACTATGCTGTGGTGATCTGGGGTTGATGTTTGGCTCGGTCCTTTTTGAAGTTTGGCTTTTCCCTGGTGCTGCCGAAGCTAGGACATGGGGATTTGGAATTTCAGGCGAGGTGTTGGGAGGTGCTTTGTGTATTGGAGTTTTGAACGAGTTGATATAGTGGGCAGGTGGAGAATTGGGTTAAAGGCGTGGGTGGTGTAGGATGTAAGGTCCCGCCCTGCCCCCAATCTTCCTCGTTTTTTGCGCACTTTACACCCTCCTGCGCTTTCTCCTCTGCTTCCTCTGGCAAGATGCGCAGTGTTCGTCCCCTGTTTTCGCGGGTTTCGAATCAGCTTCCGGGGCGTGGTGGCAACTTGCTTTTGGAGCACGGTGTTTCTTTGCCGGCCCACGGCTCAGTGCAGCACAACCGCACCGCCCATGAATCTTCTCTTTGGGATCCAAGGTGCTGCAGATCAAGCAGGTCAACACATTCCGGAAGGAGTGTAAGACCAGCATCTATCTCTTTCTTCGCATCTGCCAGCTGGCCATCCTGCAAGTCGCCTACCGTCTACTGTAGCAGAAGCAGCTGCAAGCCCATCATGAGATTCTCGCAATTTCCTCTACTGTCGTCCTTCCAGAGCGCTTTCGCAAGCAAGAACCAACCCTTCTTGAAGTCCGGCTTGAGCTGTATGACTTGACGTGCATCCTCCTGTCACGGCTATTGCTTCAGCGGGCCAATGATTTGTAGCTTGGTATCTTTGCATGGGGATCGAGCACAATACCACCTTTTCAAACGACTCGCAGATGCGAAACCGCACAAAACAAGCACCACGCTAGCGACGCGTTAGCCAAAACTCCTTCTAAGGTGAAGTGGCCCTTTTTTGGGTCGTAGCGCGCGCAAAAATTCGGTGCCGGTGCCGGGGTGCGCACTTCTGCGCCCGCCCGGTGCACCCACACCCCGCAAGGAGCCGGCACCTACCGAATGGCTAGAGCGGCTAGATCAAGAAGCCTCTCAGGCGCCCTATGGTATAGGCGAAATCGATGTCGGTCGCCGCCTCGTTGAAGACCTGCATGACTTCGTCGACGGGTGCACGCATCCGTGTCTAGCCCTCGGCGCGTGCCCGAAAGTCATCGCCCCGAGACCAAGCCAAGCAGTTTCCATATTGGGCTGCTCTTGTAGAAACAAACTGTAATATAGTTGGGATACCTTGGATCAAGGTATTGATCAACAAGGGCTCAAAACGAAAGCAGAATTTGTTGACGAGGCACAGAATTAACGAATCTCATCAAGATGAACATCAGGCGAGGTTCGTTGTAAAAAGCATGCAAATCTGACCACAATTGTGGAGTGGACGGAAAGCCTCGGGAATTTCCCCAAGTAAATCGAACCATAAGCACGTTGGCTTGGGAAGCTGCTTGAAGCAATTTCCGAAAAAGTGATGCAGCATCCGATATATTCTCTGCAAGCTCACAAATAAGTGAGCCGGTCAACGCAAGGTACAACAAAAAGAACAAGGATACTACTAGATACATACGGGCGATATACACCCCGACACTGGCTCCGAGCGCAGCCGAGAGACATGGGCCCTCAGAGAGCTACAAGCCTGAAAACCTCAAGGCCTCGCAAGAAGCCCGAAGCCCGAAGCCCGAAGCCCGAAAGCCCCAGAGCATGACATGTACAGCCGAGGCGGAAAGACAAGCGTGCGAAACAGGGCAGGTGCGGCTCAGTGCCGGGAGAGGGCATGAGCAGCTGCGTGCCCCCCCTAAACCTTGCAGCTGCCAGACCTCGCCAAGTTGGAGTCGCGTGCCAGGGAGCCATGCGTCCCCTGCAGCCTATCAGCTGCCAGCGATATATTAGTTCGGCCTTTTTCAAAGGCCTTCTTTCTGTTCAGAAAACAAAGCCCGTGGGAAGATCTGCTTTGAGATCTATAGCCCAGCCCCTGCACTATTTACAAAGGACCAACGACAAAGCGTCCTACCTCTTGGTAACAGTGTTCCTCACACACAGCTTGTCACTTGGGCAGCTTGAAAGACTCCCGCATCAAAGGAAAGTTGTACAATGAATTCTAAATCCTGAACTCGAAGTGTTCGAATCTGTTTGGAATGCCTGGTTCTAGGTTTTCCAGGCCAAACGCATGATGTCTTGGGAGGCTGCTTGACGCAATCCCCGAATGGTGATGCAGCATACGATATCATAGTTCGGCCTTTTCCAAAGGCCTTTTTTGTGTTCAAAAAAACAAAACCGGTGGGAAGATCTGCTTTGGGATCTATAGCCCAGCCCCTGCACTATTTACAAAAGACAAACGACAAAGCATCCTACCTCTTGGTAACAGAGTTCCTCACACACAGCCAGCCACTTGGGCAGCTTGAAAGCAGCATACGATATCATCGTTCGGTTTTTTCCAAAGGCCTTCTTTCTTTTTGGAAAGAATAAGCCGGTGAGAAGATCTGATAGAGATCCAAAGCCCAGCCCCTGCACTATTTACAACCCTTGCACTATTTACAAAACACTGCCGTGGCGTCTTTGGATGATGACGTGGTCAGCGTGGGAGTTCGCAGGCAAAGCCGCAGTCCCCCCGACACTGCCACATCATCCCCATGCACTATTTACAAAGACAATCGACAAAGCATCCTACCTCTTCGTAACAGAGGCACCGAATTAAAGAACCCCACCAAGTCATCGTTGATTTCATCAAGATGAACGTCAGGCGAGGTTCGTTGTAAAAAAGCATGCAAACGGAGTGGACGGAAAGCGTAGGGAATTTCCCCAGGTAAATCGAACCATAAGCATGGTGGCTTGGGAAGCTGCTTGTCGCAATCTCCGAATGGTGATGCAGCATACGATATCATAGTTCGGCCTTTTCCAAAGGCCTTTTTTCTGTTCAGAAAAACAAGCCCGGTGGAAAGATCTGCTTTGAGATCTATAGCCCAGCCCCTGCATTATTTACAAAAGACAAACGACAAAGCATCCTACCTCTTGGTAACAGAGTTCCTCACACACAGCCAGCCACTTGGGCAGCTTGAAAGCAGCATACGATAGCATAGTTCGGCTTTTTTCAAAGGCCTTCTTTCTGTTCAGAAAAAAACCGGTGGGAAGATCTGCTTTGAAATGTATAGCCCAGCCCCTGCACTATTTACAAAAGACAAACGACACTACCTCTTGGTAACAGAGTTCTTCATACACAGAGCTAGCCACTTGGGCAGCTTGAAAAATTAGTATGATGAACTGCTCAGTGTGGGAGTTCGCAGGCCAGGCCGCAGCCCGCCCGACACTGCCAGCTCATCTCTGAGTGATGACGCGGTCAGTGTGGGAGTTCGCAGGCAGAACCGCAGCCCTCCCAACACTGCCATGGCATCTTTGGATGATGACGTCGTCAGTGTGGGAGTTCGCAGGCAAAGCCGCAGCCCCACCGACACTGCCACATCATCGTTTCTATCCGAAGACCAGCTTTCCTTACTGCGACTTGTTCCAGCTGTCGTCTAGTCAGACATGGCATCGCAACAGAAGAGATCGGTGGGAGGATGTTCGAGCTGTGCTAGCTTCTGCACCTGATGGGGCCCAACAGACTCAAGGCTGAACATCTGCGAGGCTCTTTTTCCGAGCAAAACGAATTGATTCCAGCCTGTCATCTACTCGTTCAGGAGCTTGATTGTGTTTTTTCCCAACACAGAAGTCGCTCGTTTGAACCGTACAGGGTTCAGCTACTGGTAGCCGAACAGGGCTCAATTAATTGGAACCGTACAGGGTTCGAACCGATCAGGGTTCAATGCAGTAGGCACTCCTACCATTGAACGAACAACCGTCTAAATACACACTCGTGCAATCCTCCCTCTGTCTGACATGGTTTCCACTTTTTACTACATTGATCTTTAGCCACAAAGGCAGCTAAATGCTGAACACTGCTCCAGGTTTATTTATGGCTTGGCTTGGCTGCCCATTGCAATTGCAGGTACGCTGGGATGATCAGTCCCAGCATCCTGAGGTCACCGTAGAGAGCTTCGTTGGGCAGAGCCCATGGACCTTCTCTGCTCCCCTGCACTATTTACAAAAGACAAACGACAAAGCATCCTATCTCTTGGTAACAGAGTTCCTCACACACACACACACGGACGGACGGGTGAAATGAATGCCTGCCAATCTGCGTGTCCACAGCAGATGTTGCATGGGCCTCATGCCATTACCTCTGCCAAGTACGTTTCTGAAGCCTGACATCGGTCGCATAATTACATGGCGCACCCTGCCTAGAGAGAAACCGAAGTCAAGTGGGTAATGAGAGAACAGAGCCAAACCGGAAACCACGGACTTCGACCCACACTCGTTTGCAGTCGCTGGAAGTGACGAGTCTCCAACGATCGAAAAGGAGACGGAAAACCCGAACCGATCCGCGACACTTAGCAAGGCAGATCTGCGGATGAGAACAACTAGTATCTTAAGTGGAAATGTCAGAACTAAAAGCTGAAAACAAATCACGACATTGCTTCGTGGTGAATCTCGCGGCTTCGAGTGATGCCAATTGAAGACACGCTAATTGCAGAGACAACTTGGCAGAGCGGCGGGGGAAAGACCCAGCGACAGATGAACCAATGATGATTATGATCGTTATCTGGGCCTTGAGTTGTCGTCCAAACATGATTTCACTGATGTGCCTTTGATGACTTGTTATCAACAAGACGATGCATGATCAAACGTTTGTTGTTCAAGAATACAGTTCAGCAACGGGCTTGGAGTAGGAAAGGCGTACTGAATGGGATTTTCTCGTTTCTTCGCAGATTACATGCTTTCACATGCAGAAAGGCAGATCTGAGCGCCTGGCCTGACATCTTGTCCACATCTTCAGGGCAGCAAAGCACAGGGCCCTGTTGTTATACAAGCGGTGGTCATGAGGAGCAGCTTCCAAACCTCCGCAGGAGATAAAGGTTGTATCGCTGCACATCGCGATTCATTTCAGGGCCCCAAGGGCCTCTCGAATAGGCGTCGATTGATAGATGATACTTCTCCAAAGCCTGCTTCGCCCAGTCCAGACCTGCACGGTTCAAGGGACCAAGGTGTCCACCGCTGCGTTTGATCTGCCGCACCTTCTCCACCAAACGTAACACCATCTCCGTGAGCATCGGCATGCTTTTGAGCGAGGAGACATGCAGCTCGATACAGCTCATTTCCGGCGCGACGGCACTCGTCCGCTAGAACAGCTGGTTCCATGATTTCCCGCCACTTGCGGTCATATTCTTCTCGAAGTGCTTCGTCTTTGAGAACCTCCCAGGCTTGGTTCCTCGATTCAGCTGCAAGAGAGGCTGCTAGATGCAACGTGATGCAACATAACACGATCGAACTCATGTTCTGCTCCTCAAGTCCAGCCAAAGTCTCAGAGCTGCTGTAATTTTTTTGCCTCGGCCCTCTTTGCTGTTGGGCCGTTTGTCCGGATGATATTCACGCAACTTCTCATGATATGCATGCTTGATGTCCTCAGCTCTGACTCATCTCTGAGCCACATGCACCACGCAGCTTTCAGGCACCATTACATAGATCTTGGAGTTGCAATGTCACTTCTGGTCGCCATACGCTTAATGACTGTGAAAAAGTATGCCAAGGCTCTCCATGCGATGACTTCGGGGAGCAGTCCAACCTCACATGACTTGCTGCGCTCCAAGGACATAGGAACGGGGTTGCAAAGCTGCCCCAAGATGACTCTAAGGCCTCAACACGGCATAGTGATCAACAAATTCGGATGGCTTGGCCATGTACGGCGTGCAACATTGTGACCCTGTCTATCAATCGAAGTGCCCGTGAGGCTTGCTGCATGCGCATTAGATACAATGCCAGGCAAACTGCGGGAAGCTGTTGCTTGCTTCTGCTCGTGCTACCGGCCTCAACATTCCCCGAAACAAACTTGGGCCGTGTTCGACACAGGACCACGACATTGCTTAGAAGGTGATGTCTCACACGCTTGTAGGGGCCATCTTGTTAGGTGGCAGTGGCAGTGGCAACTCCCCACGGGTGTCCTGCCACATCACGAACAAACACTCCGAGCTAGCATTCCCAAGAGCAGAACGTCCACATGAACTCACAGATCTGGCTTTCAACTGCGGTGACGAAAGTGTATGCTCTGTGGACAGTAGAAACGGATCGACGAAACGCAGAATTGCATCAGTGACATAGCTTCCTGTGGCCCTTGCGACCACCCGTGATCCGCTTCTGAGCACCAGGCTCAATCGTCGCTAATCACTTCTTGACCGCACATGTAGATCCGGCCCCGCAGGCAGTTTCGAGGCTCAGCTGTCAGTATCCTGCTCTGACAGCAAACATGCTCCAAGCTTTCTTGTTGAGATCTCCATCTGTTTGCTTTCAGTTCTATACATAAAGGAAAAAAAAATATATATATATAAGTATATTTATGTATTTATATACATATAGGTATGTATGTCTGTGCTTTTCTCTGCAGCGGTCCGTAATGACCGTCGTGCTTCTCTGCTCATGCAAGCCTGCACAGTTTTTGCAGCTCTCTGGGCAGAAGTCAAATCGGAGCTTGCTTCCTGCCCTCACGACAAGCCGCAGGCGCGCCCGAAGCTGCCTGACGGATCTAGGGTGGTGTTCATTATGAGACATTCATAATGGAAAGTTTCACGGTTGACCTTCGTAATTAAAGCTAGCACATGAAGCCCCTCATGTGACAAGCAGTAAGGCCGGAGCCTGAGCCAAAATCAAAGAGCCGCCTCACACAAGGTCGTCGTGCAAAAACGCCAAGCAAAATCATCGTTGGGCGACACGACGCTTCTCATTTCCTCGGTCCTGCTTGATGCCAAAGCTTTGAAGGCATCATGCGGTCGGCATTCTCCATAGGATCCTTGGCTGCGCTTGGAAATTGGTTGGTCAAGCAATGCTCGACATCCTGGCCTCCTTGGTCTGCGGGCTTCGGCCAGCCAAAGACGAGGTTGAAAACTGGCATCACGGCTCTGCAAAGCATAGATCATTGGCTCTACAATCAGGTCCACTGCATCATTGGCCAGCTCGCGCTGCAAGGCATCCTGAACACCTGCCCATATCTGCCCATCAAGCACTGCCGCATGCAGAGTTTCAGGCATGGCGGCTCAGTGCAGCACGATTGCGCCGTTGGTGGTACAGAAAGTCACTCATGGCCTGAGTCATAATTCGGCCAGCACATGCACTGTATCTCGAAACCAGCCCTACAGACGGAGCTGTCAAAGTGAAAAGGATTCTCCTAGAAGAGCTCGAGGCTCTTGCATCCCTCAAGGGGGAGCCGACGAGGAAGGCTCGCAGAAAGTCCTCGTCGTCCTTGCACGTATCGGTTGTACAGGAGTCTATGCTTGGAAAGCAATCTATCAAGTTTCCTCCCTCCTGCAAGAGCAATTCTAAACATAGCCCGACATACCTTCGGTGCGTCTCTCCAGGCTGCGCTTCCAGTCAACACCTCGTTTGGTGCAGCATGGCTCTTGACTTTCTAAAGCTGATCTTTTTTGTCGGACACAAGTTCAGGTAGTGAAATGAGCTGCTGACACTCAATCCCGAATGCTTGAAGTCCTCCTGTGCCAGGCTGAAACCACAGCCACAAAACCCTACCGATTCTCCTGCTCGTGGCATTTCGCTCGCGTGCCCTGCCTTTGGGACAGTCAGGATCTTGTGCGCAGATGTGACCTGAGAAGCGCGCTGGCGCAGACAGTCCCAGAAAGAGATGAGCCACACACGCGGCATGTCGGAGACACCGGGGCATCCCGGTGCAAAGCCTGGTTAGCCGATACGCTTCACAAAGCGCCTTCCCTTCTGCGGCCGAAGAATGCCGAAGGCCTGGTAGAGAAGGAGTGCTGCGAAGCTCTTTGCTTCCGAAGCTTCGCTGCAAAACCTCGGAAAACTATGCGACCCAAGGAGGGAAGTCTTGGGGTCCAAGCCGCGGACCAAAGACCATCCACTTCACAAACGCTCAGCTCTATCTGGCAGAGCTTCCACTCCCAACCACACCACTGTTTCAAGAATTGCAGGAGCCTTCTCTGGCGTAGTGGCGCCAGTCTGCAACTGATGGAGCAGGGCAAACCTAGGTTTGAGTCCAAGTCCAACTGAAGACCCTGTGCATTGCTCTGGCTTGAAATGCAAAGGCTTATGGATCGGCATCCCGTCTCAGCGAGCCCAAGAGCCAACAACAAAAGAAACAAGCTCAATCCCCAAACGGCCCTGACGTCAACAGACATGGTTAATGATTCCGGCGGTTCCCAATGCCCGTTCTCCCAAAATCACGTGAACCGAAGCCCGTCTTCTCGGCTTCCACATGGATGGCTTTGTCGGCCTGGCCTGGAGTTAAAAGAGTCCCAGCAGAGTCCCAGCAGAGTCCCAAGCTCCACATCTAACTCCAGCGACCACTCCATCGCAGCCAAGTTGCAAGCCCTCTCTGACTGCCTGCAAGCATCGCAGAGCATAGCTAAATGCTCAACAGAAGCGACAACAGGCATTCACGGCCTGCCAACCTGGAGTGGAGTCTAGACATGTGCCAGGCCCCCACCTCCCGAAGAGACTCGCAGCCAGCAGATTCCAGCAACGATCTGAGCTCACCACGCTACCTCAAGGCCAGCACTGGTATGCGGACGGAAGTATTTAGTGAAAGAAGAACAGGCCCCCGTGCCTGCCGTGAGCATTGCGTGGCTGCCATGAGGCATACCAAAGGCAATCGCTCAGGCATTGGCCAATTTTATGGCAGGATTCTCCACATCTCTGATGAATTCCACGGCAGCCATGGCAGCGGGCACCAGGGATCGAACCTTCGTCCAAGAGTCTCTCACAGGGCGCAGTGAAGGCAATGCAGGCGCCTCTGCGAGCACCGCCTCCAAGTTGCCAGCAACCTTGGTAGAGCGTCTGCAATATCTGCACAATGTGACATGTAAGGATAGAGATGTTGCTGATCTGCCTTCCGGCAGGTCACGAGCTCATGATGTGCGTCCTGATTCAACTGATGGCTTTTTTGCTTCAGTGCAAGTTCTCGATGCAGCGGCCTGTAGACGCTGCTGCAAACGCCTCTTCTCTTCAAGAGCTTGAGCAGAGAAAATCTCCAGCTGCTCACGCTGATCGTCGTCCACCCGCCTGCAATGCACTTTGCAGTCTTGCGCCTGCCTTGTGCCTGCCGGGGCCGCCATTCGCACGTGCCTCAAGGTGGCCTTCAACCTCGCTTTCTCCTCCAAAGGCCGAAGAGTGAAAAGATCGTGCCTTGCACACCGAAGATGCCTGGCCTGGCCAGCCCGCGCCGCCGCAAGGTCAGAGCCCGCGGCCCGCAAGCGCTCTGCCTTCGAGAGGCAACCGAGGCAGATCGCAAAACAACTTTGACAGGAGTTGCATTACGAAAAAGCGCACCCTCCTCCAAATCTTGCGCGTGCTGTCGCTGCTGGGAGCCGGATGCCTCAGTGTGATGGCAGAGGCTTTGCAGATGATTTTGTTTTGCCCACCTGCAGCTCGATGCGGAGCCGTCGAATCTCCCCTTGCTGTGCCGTCACCTTAGGAAACAGCCACACAAAAGTCAGACGAAATCAGCAGAATTAGTGCCGCCCCTGCCTCTGCGCGGCTCTTCCTTGCAAAGATAAACAAACACCACGCCTGCTACGTTCAGACCTGGAGCAGGCCGAGGCTCTGCAGCTCCGCATGGAGCCTCTGCAAGTTCACCTGCACGCGACACTTCTCTGAGTGTACTGCTGCATGCTGCTCCTTGGCCCTAGCTGGCTCTCCCTCCATGGAGAAGCATCTCTCTACCTCTATCTCCATCGCCATCTCCATCTGTATCTCTATCTGGTCCCCTGCGCAAGGATGACACGCACAAATAGAGAAGTGGACCAAGTCTATTTCTATCTCGTCTATCTCTATCTCTGTCTCCCTCTCTCTCTCTCTCTCTGCGTGTCCTTGCAGGATGTTCAGCTCCCATCGAGGTTTTCCCTTGCCGGGCTCTGCTGTACTATTCATATCTATTCATCTCTCGTGTCTTGCTCGCTCTCTCTCTCTCTC
>CAJNJA010010553.1:0-39529 GCA_905231915.1 Symbiodinium necroappetens
TACATACATACATACATACATACATACATACATACATACATCCAGGCATACATACATACATACATACATACAACCATACATACATACATACATGCATGCATGCATGCATGCATGCATGCATGCATACACACACACACACATACAAGCATGCAGACATACATACACATATACATATGCATACATGTGCATGTACATATGTATACATATATATATATTTGCTTGTTTGTTTATTGTTTGTTTAATTATTTATTTGTCTGTGTACCGTACATGTATATAGAGAGCGAGAGTAGAAATGTTGACTTCCTGTTTGCCCGTTTTGGGGTTTAGTGTAGGTCTTATGCAGTCTATGTACTGATGTAGGTGTTGCTAAACATGGTCAGCGCGCGTTGGCGGGGCAAGTATCTGGGAGGCCTGTGTCTGTATGTAGGCTTCTCGACATCGAGGGATGAATTTCAGAGGTATCAGAGCTGAAGCAGGCGCGCTTGCATGCGTGGGGCAGGCACGAGAGCACACGCCCAGCGTTTGCCACATGTCTCGCTGTCAGTTTACGCCCTGCGCACGGGTGCAACCCTGCTTATGCCTATTAAGGGGCTTTACCTCAAGAAGCCTCGTCTTAAAGAGTTTTAGAGGTGTGGTGTTGAGAAGTTCGACTCCAAGTTCTCAGCCCCAATTCGTATCCACGCCTGGACTTTCTCCTGGCAACAAGAACCCCATGCCGTGCCGGCTTCTAGCTTCAGGCTTGAATACCCCCCCCCCCCCCCCCGNNCCCCCCCCCCCCCCCACTTCATTCTCTTGACCTGCGACTGTCGGGTTCGGGGTTTAGAGAAACTCCAACACGCAAGCCCCAATCGCCGAAACATGAACCACAAGCACGCAGTACACCCTCAACCCAAGCACGCCCTACACGTGCCGTGGGGTGTCGTCCCGACAGCAGATTTTGACTGAGTGCTGGCTCAGTAAACCGGAAATTTGCGGTTTTGGCAAGGCTTCCTGGCGTGCAGCTGGAGAACTTTTGGGTTTGGCCTAGCGTTGAAGGCTTCTGATGCTTCAAGAACGGGCTTAGGGTCTCAGGGTTTAGAGCCTAGGGATGTCCGACAGTCCATGGCTCGCGGTGCCAAGCGTCTGGGTTTCAGGATTTCTGTTATCTTGCTTAAAGCCTTAGCACTGTATGCGCCTACTAGGCTTTGGGGTCCGGCCACTTGCCATTGTGATCTCAGCCACATTCAACATCATCCTTAGCTTTTTGGGAGAACTAGTCTATTGCTGCGAGACTGCACTCAGTGATACGGTTTCCGTTCCTTTACCCAGCTCTTTGCACCTCTGTGCATACTTGTGTCTAGGCAAGTAAATGGCCGTTCGTCAGCTGTTACTGTTCAACGTTTTGTCAAGTCTTGTTTTGCTTGCGTTGATATGGCTGCTTCACTCTGCGCCCGCGCCAGAAGCCTCTCAGACAAGGGCTTACTGCTCGACTGCCTGCAGGTCCCACCTAGGATGCCTTCATTGGCGAAGAATGCAGAAAAGCAGCTTCAGTTGTAAGGGCCCAATGTGCAGAGGTTACGAGCTCAGCATTTTCAATCCTAAACCCTAAATCCTAAACCCTATAGGGGAAAAGTGTTCACTTAGTGTTCATAAAAGTTCATAAAAGGCTTCTTCGGGGTCAGGGTTTGGGCTGGGGATCTGGGATTCGACAGGTGGTTTCTGCCTCGGGAGGTCGGAATGATTGGTATGCCCTCACAGTCCCCGCGATACTGTGGTACTTCAACCTACGCCCAAACCCCAATCTATGTAATGATGCCCCTATATTCAGCAGTTTTGGGGTTAATGGGGGAAGGCATGCAGGAGGTCTCCGCACTTATTCTGAGCCCAAGCCCTAAACCCTGACCCTAACAGCCCTGAGAGTCCCTAAACTCCAAGCCCCCCAAACCCTAAGCCAGGGCGATCGACCAAAGGAGGAGGCCTTGGAGAGGAACATTACCAGGCTCGGTTTAGGGGTTTAGGGGCTGAAGGGTCTAGGAGTTTAGGGTTTAGGGGTTGAAGAGTCTAGGAGTTTAGGGTTTAGAGTTTGAAGGGTCTAGGGGTTGAAGGGTCTAGGGGTTTAGGATCGAAGCGCAGGGGTCGAGTTTTGAGGTCAGGGTAGAGGGTTCACAGAGTTTAGGTGCTGGAGTTTGTAGAGCTTTTAGGGTTTATCGAAATCAGGGTTCGGAGTCTACACACTATAGTTCATATACAGACTTTAGGGGCAGGGCCGGGTTCTGTCGAGTGGATTTCGGCCGACACTGCAGCCTGTAGTCAGCTTTCCCATTGCAGTTAGGGGATGAGGATAGCTCCCCACCAAAATGACAGCGTTTTCCGAAACTCTAGATCTTGACCCGGAGCCCAACCCTCACACCTCATCCAGAACTAAGTTTAGGACGAAGGGTTTAGGGTGCAGGGCAGTGTAGGGTTTACACAACCCACCACGGAGATCAAGCTTAATGTCCTAAGCCCCAAACCCTCCACGACGACAAGCTTCACAGCACAGCATGCAACGGAAAAGTGGCCAAGTTGGTAAGCCTAGGCACTAGAACCCCCAGAATCTTGCAATCCTCGAGTGAAGCCGACCAGACAGCCTGAACCCATAAGCTGAAATCGAAAGCATGCAGGGGAAGAAGTACATCCTCAGCGCGGGGCCCAGCCCCACAATGCGATCTTTATGGACTTAGGGATCAGGCTTTATCAGGGGCTTGAGAGTTCAGGGTTTTAGTTTTAAGGTTTGGGGTTCAGAGCTTTGGGTCGCAAGCTCGAACCCCAAGCCACTAAGCCCTAAAACGAAGGCCAAACCGGAAAGCCCCAGTTCTCGCTAAGGTCCATAATTCTAATGAGTCCTTCCTGGAAATCCCTGACGCATGATTCCAGTGCAGCGGTAGTAAAACAAACGGAGGCAAGCACGACAAGTGTTTATGTATATACACATACTTACGTGTGTGGATCCGTATCTTTGCTTAGCTATTGTGAGTTACATGTGTGTGTGTGTGCGTATGTATATGTATGTATATATATATATATAGGCAGAGAGAGAATCATATATACAGATATGCATCCAGGCTACTCCGAGTCTAAGGGACTAAACCCTAAACCCGGAACCCTAAAACCCTAAACCCTACACCCTAAACCCTACACCCTAAACCCTAATCCCTACACCCTAAACCCTACACCCTAAACCCTAAACCGATCCAGGCTACTCTGAGTCCAAGAAGACCTTGGTGTCGGGAGTCATGGCCGGCTGGGCGTGTCCTCGCAAGGTGGCTAGGGGTTCGGATCTAGGGTTCAGGATTCAGGAGGGTTTAGGGTTGAGGGTTTAGGGTTCATGAGGGTTTAGGGTTCAGGGTTCATAATCTAGGGTGATTTTGGGGGGCATGGTGCAGATCCGGATTACGTCCACAGTGCACTGCGAACACGTACAGACACGAAGACCAATGAGCTCCCACTGGAAGAAGGCTTGTGTCAAGGTGTCAAGTTCTCTCTAGAATAGTTGACACTATGCACTAATTCATATCTGAGTGCTTAGGACCTGATCATGTACAGAACGATCTCTCCAGACACGAATAGTGAATGCAAAAAGTGAAAGTCCGATACTGTTTTTCGACCCTTCTGCTGATGTACTACTTGATATTTTGAAAGAGGCCAATCTTTATTCCAGTACTACTTGATATTTTGCAAGAGCCTTATCTTTATTCCAAGTTGGTGGGCATGCCATGCTTTCAGCAAGCGAAAACTAAAACACCTTAATTCGAGACGCCTTCTGGCGGTCCGAATATACATCACTGCTGTCTAGGTACTTACAGCAATGGCATGTCTGCACACTGTCATGTATATCGCATAACCCTTTTTCCTCATGTGGTTTCAAGACACAAGCTCTCTCTATGTAACTCTCTACGTAGCAGTTAAGCCAACCTCTTGTCCGCGTGCAAGGGCAATCCTTTAGATCCATCAGGGATATGTTAGCTATGCCATGTTCTCAACGTGTCCCTGAAGATGTGGGGTTTAGAGTTTAGCTGGATTTAGGGCCTATAGCGTTCAAGGTCTAGGACTTGCTTTTAAGAGGATTAATATTTGTGAGGCTCGTTGTTGGGGTTTTGGTGCTCTGGGACTCTGGTGCTTTGTGGGGTTTATGGTGCGTAAGTAACGTAGTTTGGGTTTCGAGTTGAAGGCTTACATCTTGCATGGTAACACAAGAAGCCATGATACGAACGGCACGGTATGGCATGGTAAAGTGCAAAGATCACCATGAGCTTCGAGTTCTGCTTCAGCAGCACACTGGTTGCACACATGAAGGCGTTTCACGCCTCAGACACCAAGGCTTCCCTCGACGTGTGCAAAACGCGGCGAGGGATCAGTTGAAGCAGGTGAGCAGCCTGCGGCGTCTTGTAAGTTGCCGGTTACGATCTTCACGAATTTGAAACATAACATTCAGGCTGTTATAATCGCAACATGATGGAGATGTGCTGGCAGTATCTATGCAGACAGAAAAAGAAATCAACCGTGCAGCTCTGACTTCGTAAAGCTGTCTGATTACTTCCGACCCCCAAACCATGTTCTAGTTCCTAAGGCGCTTGCCCTGTAAGCCTTAAACCCGAAGTGCAGCTTACAGGATCGTCTTACAAAATAGGAGTCAGCAAGGCTGCTAGAGTTGTATCTACTTCGAACTCCAGCCTTGGTACTTGCAACCCAGCCCCTATGCCACCTTAATCCACCTTGCCATGATCCACAAGTAGATCCGAGCCGAAGCCTAGCAGCCCAAACCCCAAACCATTAAACCCTATAAACCCTGAAGTCCTAGACCTTAAAACTCCTAAAGCTTTGAGCCTCAAACCCGAAGTGGAGGTTGTCACCTGGCTGTTGGAGAACCGGAGCCTATCAGATCTCATCCCCGGCCGGCGGAAGGGTCGCAAGGGGGCCGCTTGGGCTGAAGGTGGCGGTATTGTGGATTTGGGGTTTGAGATATCGGGTAGAAGCCGGTATAGGGTTCAGGGTTGCAGGGGTTTCTGTGGGTGGTGATTGGGGGGGGGGGGAATATGGTTATAGGGAACTTTGAAGGATTCCTTAAGCTTTGGCTGAAACATGTGGGCCCCTCAGCCTCAAAGCCTCAACTCTCGACTTCACACTTGGCTGAGACATGGGATTTGGGGTTTCGGGTTTGGGGCAAATCAGAGGAGGTTTGTCTAACGAAACAGACCAAGCCCTACAAGCCTTAAGCAAATTTGACCATCAACCTTGAACCCTAAAAACCTAAGCACTACCGGCCCTAGAACGGCAGTTTCCTCTTATTCGCTGCCGAATGCATCGCGTCAGTCCTCTGAATGGATAGAACAACCCCTAGGGACATAACCAGCTAGAATAGGGGTTGGGGCGGTGTAACTACAAAAGCCCTACTAACCAGTTTCCATAGCGGTTTGGATCATGGCATGTAGCGGCCATAATGGTATATCGCCGTTCTCGATTTCGGCGATGCGCCGAATTGGGGCCTGCTTACCCCTGCACCATGCAACACGAAAGACCCAAACATTGTCAAGTGCCTTCATTACAGATTGTCTGAAGTTGTATTGCACGTCGTCTGGCAGGGTCTATCGCATAGAAGAGCCCCGAAAGACGGCGAACATGCACTCAGGGCAACGACTGGAATGAGTCGAAAGTCACCACTCTGGAGGACTGACGTTTGCAAAGAGTGGACTTGAACAAATTGGGTGATTCGGGGCATTGGGCATCAAAGCTTGTCAGGCTGAATATACGGTTCAAGAGAAGATGTATGCTTACTCCCTGATGATAAACTCCCTTTTCCCAAGCCAGTTCTTAAAGCCCATGGAACTGCAAGTGCTGGATGCAAGTCCCATGTGCCAAGTTCTGCGAAAGCAGCAACGCCCAACTTGAATGATACAAGCTTCATTGGTTTACATGGCATATGGGTTTGGATGCGCGAGATTTCGGAATTCAGCTTGATTCTGAGCTTCGGGTTTGGGAGGTTCAAGGTTAGGGTACAGGTTAGCACTAGCTTCATGCTCACATGTTGAAATCGAGTTGTTGCTTGAGGCTCTTGGGGTCTTGAGACCCCGGCCAGGGACTTCACTACCCGACCCACTTTGGGCAGTTTGGCTTTTGCTTTGCCGCCGAGGTGAAAATTTCGCAGAGGGATCTGCCTCTCGCAGGAACAAAGCTACGAACTCTCAATCGCAAGTTTGGATCCATGTCAACCACTCGTGTCTCTGAATGTTGACAGTCTCGAAGCCCATGCCCCAAGGAGAGATTTAAACCCCTCGGAATCCGAAACATGCAGTCTTGGAACAAGTAGCCGGAGTTCTGTTCCTCCGGTGGTGGGATCTTTAGGTTCGGAGCTGGGCAGCAACTACTTGAATCCCAAGTGAAGAGCTTGATAGCCTTTTTTTCTATATGCCTCCTCGTGGCTCAAGTCAGACCATGCATGTCTGAGGACCAGCCCCCCCAAGCAAACAATGCAAGACAAATACATAAACCCCAAGTAAGACCAGGCCCCCCAGCTGCGGAAAGTGTGCCCCCGCTAGTTTTAAAGGGTTTATGCTTAGGGTTTAGGGGATTGATTTGGCAGGTCATACATGGTCCTGGTGCTCTTCGCTGTCCTTCTCTCCCAGGCTTCGTCAAAGACTCAGACTCAAAGCCCCTCAACCCAAAAACTCCAAAACCCCTAAAACCTAAGTCGTCCGGTGATCCATGGCCCGAGCATGCCGAGTGAGCCACTGGCCCCAGCTTGCTGGGCGAGCCATTGGCCTCGGTTCCTGGTGTGCCATTGGCCCCAACTGCCAGTGGCCCAGGACCTTTGAGCCGGGTGCGCCATCGGCCCCAGCTTCACTGGGTGAGCCATTGGCCCCGGTCCCGGGCGCTATCGGCCCCAACTGCGCTGGGCGAGCCGTTTGCCCCGGTGTAGCATTGGCCCCAGCTCTGCCGGGTGAGCCACTGCCCCGTTGCTGCCGGCGTGCCGTTGGCCGAGCTCAGCTGACCCTAAACCTTGTAACCTAAACCCTGGCATCCATCCTCTTGATTTTTGAATATTAACAGATAATTCGCCGCGAAGGTCAGACACGATTGCTGGCCTCGTCAACGTCGTCATACTGTCGGGCGTGGAGGCTGGCGGCTGAAGTGAGTCAGATTGCGATTGGGCTCGTTGTTTGAACTTGATGCGTGTGCTGCAGCCAGTCTGACCGCAGTGGCAGCTTGAAATCTTGAATATGATTGATTTAATGCTAGACTGCTAGACTCAGCAGTAACTCAGTCATATTTAAGTTCAGATTCGGATTCAGATATTGCCGTGCTTTTCGGTGGCCAGACGTCATTGTCCAGCCATGGTGCGAGCGAGGAAGCCGGGGCTGAAGGGACAGCCTCACTTCAACACGGCGCGCGGCGGTCAGACTTCCAAGACGCCGAAGCTTGGTCCTCTTCCACCGCTGGTGGAGTCAGAGAGAGAGAGAGAACATGACGAGCATGATGACGGCAAGGATCCGGGTTGTCGTCAGAAGGAGAAGCCGTCTCCGTCCATGCGTCAGGCTTTGTCGCCAAGGTCAAGGACCAGGAGCCCGACTCCGACTCCGACTGAAGCGCCTTCGACGACTGAGCCGGCTTTGACGCCAACCTCGCCGGTGTCGTCAGACCTCGATGCGATGCAAATCCAAAGAAGCGCTTGACAGTGAAGGAGCCACGTCTGACGTATAAGCCCGAGGCTGCAAATGCGCCGTCAGAGCCGCAAAGCACAAGCCGGCATCCTCGTCAGACGCCAACACTGCCAATGAGCCGTCGGACAGGCTCCAGCCGTCAAGCATGACGAAGCGGATCCAGCCGTCAGACAAGGTCCACGTGGCTAAGCCAATCCAGCCGTCGGACAAGGTACAGGTGGCTGAGGCTGAGCCGAATCCGAATTTGCAAGAAGATGAGCAGACGCTGGAAGGCGAATCTGTCGTCAGACATTGGTCCGGACCAGCACTGGCAATCGTCAGACTGGTGGAGGCAATCATCTTCGGTCCCGGATCTTCGTCATCGGGCTGGTCTTGGTCAGACTGCTCCAAAAGGGAGCCGCCGAACCGGAGGGAACCAGAAGACATCCCGGCGATGTCATACGCCTTTGCTTCTTGTCATTACTCAGTAACTTATAAAGTTACTTGATATTTAGTAATTATTAAGTACATAAACAACTTTTGATCGATGCCGCAATGCAGCTGCCTCAGGCATGCCTTGCACAGGTAGCTGTTCGAAAAAGACTTGTTGCACATCATTGGATTCCTGTCTTGTCTAAGTCGGACATCGTATGCTGAAGTGAACAAGCCCATCTCCCCCAGTAACCACATAATAAGAAAAATCCGAAAAAGATGCAGCTTTTTTCTCGGGATTCAAGCTATGTCGCATATATCCTGTTGGGTTCTATACTCAGGCTTCGCCCCCACATCCCCATATCCAAAACTTAAACCAGGCTTAGGAGGTTGCAGTCCTGGCCCCAGGATGGAGCAGCGGAGTTCTACCAAAAGGGTGAGACGATCACCGTGAAGGCCGCGGCCCGAGGATCTTTTCATCTTGGCTTAGTGACCGAGCTTGCTGCGCATGTACCCCCAAACCTTGTGGGTTAAGGGAGTCAGGGTTTAGGGTTTAGTCATTCTATTCAGGTCCCTATGTTAACTAGGGTGTTCGAGCACCCAGAGTTTGAGGGTTAATGATTTCAGCGCCAGCGGTCGCAAACGCAGGCCCACGTGATCATGCGCATCTGTATACACATGTATTTTGAGAAGTATTGCGCCACGAGAAGTGGGCGTGCGTTATGTGCATTCACAGACATACAAGAACACGCAGACGGTTGAAGCAGAGCCATGAGATGGCTTTTGGGTTTGCACACTGGCCCGGCAGATGTGAAGTTTCGAGTGCTGGAAGATACACCAAGCCACAGCAACTCACCTCGCAGATAACATTCAGCAGCAACTTTTGCTGCAGGTAGATGCTTTCAGAGTCAGCGGCTTCGGGTCGTGGGTTGGTATTTAAATTAGGGTTTAGAGTTCAGGGATTATAGCCGCAAGACGGCAATCGAGCTCAAAGCTAGCCAGCGTCAGTCTCCAGAGTTTTGCATCCCCACATCGGAGGTTTTTCAGAAAAAAGAGGGCCCTCATACTCATATACAGACCCTATAAACAAGAGTAGGACATATGTCGAGAAGCATTCACAAAATTCTTCAATGTAGGTCTGCAACCGCCATCCGAGTCTCCAATCTTCAAACCATAGCATCCGAATCTGCTCGAAGCCCAGCAGAGTTTGCAGCCGAACATCGGGATCAAGAGTAAGAGCCCTGGGGTGTCCAGTAAGACGTGTGTCAGGCCATGCCAATTAAGGCTCCAGGACCGCCTGCGTGTTGCGGATCTTGGGTTTTTCGGAGCTTGGGTTTGGGGATCCATGGAGCTGTTTAAAGTTTAGGGTGTATATAAGGTTTAGGGTTTAGGGTTTATGTTGGGTGTTGGGTTTAGGGTTTCCCACAGCGCAACTCAAGGCTGAAGCGTAAACTGAAGCGCCCAATTCCAACGCCGTGAACCGAAACTCAAAAAGAGTCCGTGGCAAACTCATATGCAGTTGTTACGAATGCATGATCCCCGACAGAAGCCCAGAAAAAAAGGCTTCTGATCAAGATCAAAAGCCCTACGCTTTCAACCCTTAGCCCTAGTTTGACCTTTTCGTTCAGAGTTTATTCTACCCCAAGGCCATACGCCATGCACCCTATGGTTCTCCTTGAGCGCTGCATGACACAGACAACTCACAGACAACGCAGTTCAAAGAACGATGCGGTTACTCCTCTGCCGCATCGTAGCCCGTGAACCACCGGTTTAGAGCCTGCACTCTGAGGCATAAAGTTTACATAAAGACCCTTGCCTCCTTCGCTAGGTTTGAGCTGCTTGCCCGAGACTTTAAAGGAGTAGATCCTAAAGCTTGATCTCTCTGCTACTGTAAACCAGAACAAATGCGAGTTAAGGGTCAGGTAGAAGCAGTATCCCTGCGTAATCCACATGTAACTGCCGTATAATCTGCGGTGCCCCGTTGTGTCTGTCTGTGTGTGTGTGTGCTCAGGCTTAGGGCTTTAGGGTGTTAGGGTGCGGGGTTTAGGGGCTCAGTGTTTTGGGGTTTGGGGCCTTGGGTTCAATCTTGACGGACCTGGATGTTGCGCAATACAGGCTAAATGGCCGTGCGAAAGCCAAACCATCCTTGTCCCAAACATTGGTGGGTTCAGACATAAGAGCGCAGTTTCACTTCGAAGTTCGCAACCCCCGACCCAACTTTCGTCCCCAAGCCTGCAGAAGCCGAAATGCAAACCCTCAGCCCGAAGTTCCAACCTGATCCCCAAGTCCCCAGTTTGCCGGCTCGGCAGGAGGGGGCTTCATCTACCAATACAGCACCGACGACTGCAGAACCTGGCAGGCTGTCGGGAGCGAGGGTACGGCTTAAGTCTCGAAGATTACGAGGGCGGGTGAGGGTTCTGGACTGCTTGATGGCGAGAAGTATGACCAACGCGAGTTGTGTCTTTTTGCTTTCACTAGTCACGGTCCGCATGGCGAATCAGCACTGGCTATGACAAGCTGTAGAACTCAAGCCTTCGCTAAAACATGCAGGTGGGTGGGTCTCTAACCCATGCATACCCCCCCTATTCCACCCCCTGTCTGGAGGCGCTTTCCTACGCGGAAGAACGCAAGGAGTGGGTGCGGACCGCCTCGAGCACCAATCTGAAGCTCGGGGACCCAAGGAGGGAAAGGGAACAAATAATCAGTTACTACTATTCCTTTGGGTTCCTGATAGAAGCACATTGCACTTCTCAGATTGTTGAGGCCGCTATATTAGCAGCACCCCTAGCCGCATTTTGGTGCCTAGAAGGCGTCGGTGTAAGAAGTTCAGTTCGGCTTCTGGCGGACAAGCTTGAGACGCGAGGCGCTAGAAGCTTCTGGGCATCGGGCAGTGCTAGGGGCTGTCACAGGGCAATCATCTTTGCCGTCGGCTCGCAAAACAGATGAAATCTACCGAAAAACCAACGTCGTACGTTCTGCATTTTTGTTGAAGCTATTTGTGATGTTGAGTCTCAAGGTCAACATGCAGCCGAAGCTGTTTTCGAAGCAATCTGATCTCCAGTTGTCTCACTTCTCATCTTGTTTATGTTGCCTGCTCGACAAGCCACTCCTGCAGAGATCTCTTTCTAGTGCATCCCTCCGCTTGAAGCCTGAACTTTGATCGAGGTCTGCATTAGGCCAGGACCTTCCAAATGCGAAGGTATGAACCTAGCCTGCAACCTATCTCAAGCTAAGGTCTGATTCTCAAGCTAAGGTCTGACGAAGATGGGATTCCCTGCGAGGCACCAACCGAGGGTCAATCGCTTCAGCGATAGCCAACCCACAGGTTGCCTCAAGGTTTGACAAGCCCACTGGATGTGCAAATCGCTTCGGCGATAGCCCCTCAGCGATAAATAGCGGTTTAAGTAGAACATGCTTCCGCAGGTCAGCTATAGCAAGTTAGTTACATCACGGACGATGTAAAGAAGCCAAGCGGTGGGACAGGGATGAAGCCGGCAGTGCCATCAGCCCTTCAATTCGGCGTGGCAGCAGCCGCCGAATACATGGGAGCCAGTATAAGAGAAGAGCGGCGAGGCAGTACTGCCTCCGAAGCCACCCCCCACAGTCCCCTGACACGCCCCCACGCTGGCAGACAGTGATGAAGTAATGAGGGTTGGTAATTATTGTCGTGTCATAGGGCTTGGGTGAGTGCATCAGTGCATCAAAGATTTCCTAGCAACATAGGTGACGGTGTAAATGGGGCTGGCCTCATAGCAAGATGTGAAACTCCGGCATGCCGTTTACTCTCTGAACCCTAAACCCTAAACCCCTAAACCCCTAAACCCTCTGAACCCTAATTAAACTTACTAAACCCCTAAACCCCACTTGGAGGCGATCATGGCCATCACACCCTCTGAGGAGGCCAGTGCCGGCATGGCCCGGCACTCGAGAAAAAGAAATGGGATGCATAGGCTTTGCCGTAGGATTTCAGGGTTTTTTTCTTTGGGTGCTTCGGGGCTTGAGGGTTCAGGCGCCGTTTTGTTGGGGTGGGCAGCCACAAGCTTCAAGCCGCAATCCTGAATCCCAGGCTTAGGCTTTGGGCACCTGAAGCCCGACATTTAAGATATCTCGCATATGACTGAGGCGAGCAGCCTCAAGACGCCAACCTCCGTGAAGCCAGACACTCAGTTAGTTCAGCGGGTGCCGTCAGGAATTTAAAGTTTCGGGCTTTGGATGCTTACGATTTTGGGGCTCTTAGGGTTTAGGGGCTCTTGCAAATGTTTCGGATTCATAGAGTTTGGGGTTTGGCGATTTGAGCTGGAGAGTTTGTAAGCTTGGGTTGAAGATTGAGGAATACGTCTTTGGGGTCAAGAGTTGAGGGGCCTGTGGCTGGCTTAAGTCCCGGGGCGGTTGCGGCTGGTTGAGCCGGGAGAGAGGGGACGCAGGGTTTGCGCATAGGAGCACGAGCATGACAAAGAGGAATTCACAGAAGCTTCAGGTCATGGCATGGTTTAATGTTCAGGGTCTGGGCGTCATCGCTTGTCAAGCCCAAATCCCAACGTTCCCTTCAACTGCCAGGCTTCTGTTCCCGAGTGCTACCGGCACAGCTCTTGCACCTCGGCGGCGATTAGGGATGATGAAGGGCTGCATCACTTGCTTCGGCGCTGAGTATGACTATTGCCCTTAGTCTTCCTTGCTAGTATCATGTTTACTGTTATTGCTATGGGCATATCATATCTAAGTCATCACTCTCATTGAGTTTTTTGCCTTCTGCATTCGCCAATGTGTGTTGCTAGTGTTTAAAGATAACAACATCAGGTCATGAGACCACAAATATCTAATATGATCTTTCGTTCCTGTTTCCGGGGTAGGTGTATGGGTTCATGCCGCCCAAATTGGCTGCCCGAGAGCGCAAACCCCTAAACACCTCTGGCCCCGATGCAAACGCACAAGCCCAGATGGAATACTCTATTGTATTGTATCATGTTAGATCGTGTTTGTCATATTGTGTTATGTTATATTATATCATATGGTATTATACAATATGACATTCTAGCTTTGCATATTATGGCATATTATGGTATGTTATATTGGAGTGCTTGTTTTGAGGCAGAAATCGAGCAACAGACAGATCACCGCTTCAAGCGCCCGCAGTACCTGGCGGAGGCCACAACCCTCTGTGCGTTGCCGGGTTGAGAGGGCCTTGGGTTACCATTGCTTGGGTAACTTCGCTCACCGAGGTCTGCTTGGAGCTAGATAGCGTTACTTGGGGGTAACCAGGGATCTTGCAACCTTGTGCTGGTTTGCCTCATGGCTTCGCCGTGCCTTCGCCGTCTCCGTATCGACACGCGCATCTTGCGTCGAACCTCGAAGGTTCAGCCTGACTCCAAGTAAAAAATACCCACATCCTGAACCCCCGTCAGTCTTCAAACAGCCCTACGTGTGCCTGGGTGTTCTGATAGGCGAGAGATCTTGGGCCGGCCCACAAGCTGCCAAAGAAGTCTTCAACGATTTTCAATGATTGCCACATCGAATTCTTCGGAGGGTTCGGGCTATGCAGTAAACCCTATGATGGAGTCTGAACAGTAGTTTGAGTTTCTATGCGATTCGTGTTAATCCCGCGTCGCCTCTCAGCCTTAAGGCACGATTTCAAGCCCAGCTGCCTTCCCTATACCCTACCCTATGCCCATAGCATCCTATACCCTATAAGCCTTCCACAACAGGCCCTGACGCATTACTCCGCACAGTCAAGGTCTGATCCTTAGCCCGGTGCTCTCGCACGGTGGTGGGGTGGAGGGGGCGGGGGGGTGGGATCCAGGCCTCAGTTCCTAAGCCCTAAGCCCTAAGCCCTATCAGTCGAAAGGGTGAACTTCCATTAGTTGAGGGTTTCCCTGTTCTGGAGTCCGGAGTGCTCAGTCCTTCGAGTGGTGTCTGGTCCGGCTTGATGTGTGGGCCACTGAACACATGGCTACAAGTTAGGCCGCGATCTGTATCCGCTTAAGGCTGGCTGAAAGCAAGGTTATCTTGTATTTTGTACACGCATCCACGCATGATGCACGGTCATGCCGGTTCCTGTGCGTTCTGTATGTAGGTAGGTGTACACACGCTCGTATACATGCATGTCTTGTGATGCCGTATATGTACACACAAATATAGACATGTGTACATGTTTCTGAAGTACGTAGATGCAGAGAGACTACGAGCCGAGAGAAGTTAACTCGCTGAAATGTCGAAGCTGGTTTCTCTCGGCCCATGCCCCTAAACCCTAAACTCCTTAACCCCTAACCCTAAACCTCCGACTCTAAATTAACCCTAGACCCGAAACCCGGAAGCCCCTAAGCCTAAACTTCTTGTAAGCCTCTAAATCCTTAAACCCTGATATCCTGAGCCGTCGAGCTCAGATCCGAACTGAGCTCAGATCCGACATTCAACAGCACTCCAAGAGCTGCCTGAAGTAGACAAGGAGCCCCCGAAACCCTGCAGACCTTAAGCCCCAGAAACAAACCCTGAACCTTGAAAATAAACCTTAAACCCTGAACATCAAAAATAAACCCTGAGCCCGATAAAGTAAGCCCCAACACACAAGCCCCTCAGCGTAGGGCCGTGCGCTCCAACGGACACTTGGCTTTGGCCGGACCCCCGGAAATGATATGTAAGCCAATTGGCTTCCTTTCAAGGGTCCAGGCTTGAAGCTTCTCTTGGGGGGTTACTGTATGGGCAAAGTATAGACGCCGGAAGTACCTTAGGGTTCGGTATTATGCTTCTAGTATAGTATACCATCCCCCAAAAAGAAACTCGAACAGTTATGTTTTCTTATTGGGGCCAATGAACTGTGGTTTCAAGCACTTCTGTTTGTTGTTTGGGCCACTGAATGTTGGTTTCAATCACCTCTGTTTTGTTGCGGCCTATGAACGGTGGTTTCAATGACTTCTGTTTTCCTATTGGGGCCAATCAACGGTGGTGTCAACCACTTCTGTTTTCGTATTGGGGCCAATGAGCGGTGATTTCAACCACTTCTGTTTTCTTACTGGGGCCAATGAACGGTAGTTTCAATCAATTCTCTGGTTTCAAAGACTCTGTTTTCTTACTGGCCCCAAGGAACCGAACCGTGGTTTCAAGCACTTCTGTTTTCTTGGGGGGTTTGCTGCTGATGGCCCGTCATATCGGTAACAGCAACAGGCCTCGGAAGGTCGGAAGTTGTTTGAAACCCCTGTTTGTCACAAGACACTCTGAGATGATCATGCTAGACCAAAAGCGACGCTCCTGAACTCTTACTTGGTGCTCTGTGTTTCTCTGTCTCTCCTTTCCTCTCTGTCTTTCTCTTTTTCCAAAACTCTCAACCCCGAACCCGAAACCCTGCACGGTTCCGTGTGCAGCAGTGCTCAGGTGGGCGAGATTGTGATGGAACATTACGTCTCGGACAAGGTCGTAAAAGAGGCATCGCCCTGTAGGTTCTTTTGAGAGTTTTATGTCGCTTGACTGGGGGGTTGCGAGACATTCAAGGGCTTCGGGTTGCTCTAACAGTCTCGTAGTGAAGGAGCGGTCATCCGGGTGCGCATCGGGTAAACACCATTAGTTAAACGAAAATCCGAGACGTCCCGAACTCGCAGATTCCGCGTGTCACAGAACTGTATCCCGGAAACACTGAATTAATAGCCTAAACCTCAAGCCTGGAACACCTGAAGTCCTAAGGATCTTTAGGAGGGTAAGGGGAGGGTAGGGGACTATAATTTCTTGAAGCAGGCCTCAGTAGACCTGTATCGGGTTCCGGCCCCCGACTCTCCCCTTACGCACGTAAAACTCCCTTATGATAAAGCCGAAGCCCCAAACCCGAAACCCCAAACCCCAACAACTGTCCACCATGAACCCCAACAACCATCGAAAACCTAGACCCTGAACCCTTCTGATTTCTTTCGTCAGGCGATGTTCTTCGGATCAAATCTCGTGGTCGGCCACAAAGAGGTAGGGCGTCTGAGTAAGTCTCAGTGTGCTAGGTTCCAAATTAGGGTTCAGGTTTAGGGGTTAGGTCGAGAGTTTAAGAGACTTACAGGAAAAAGCCTCATGCTTGTGGTGCTACATTGGTATTTTGGCCTGAGGTTTAGGGGTGGAGGGCTCAGAATTAAGGAGTTTCGGGTTGAGCCTTTGGGGTCTGTGATTTCAGTCTTGGATTGTCTCTGTTCCAGAGGTGCAGATGTCATTGAAATTAAGTGTTACAGGTGCATGCCTCTTGTAGTCATGCGCTCGTTGCAAACCCCAACGATTTACATACCCAAGATCGAACCCCACCTTGCGACAGGGCCAGCCGCTTTGGAAGACCTTTGCCACACCGAAAGGCGCGATGAAGTTCTGCTGTCGGCCACGCGGTAGCACACAATATTCGTAAAATAATGACATGTTATCATGCGACAGGTTTCATCCTTGTCCTCTGCAGCACGTGTTGGCATCAGCACCCGTAAGCCGCATTTGAGCTCTCGCGCCCAAGCTCGCAGGACTGCCGCCTCCCCGAGCGCGGGAGACTGAGAGTTGGCTGAAGGTCCCGAGGGAGGAGCCCAAAGTCTCGGACTCTGTATTACTATGAAAATAGAGTTTGCTATATTGTAAGTAATATATATATATATATACAATCAATCTATATACATATACATATAAATAAACCGATAAATAAATAGATAAATATATATATATATATCAGATTTAGATTAGGTTAGATTAGATTACTGTCGAGTGTTGCTAGCATGTCCGACTGTCACAGAGGAACAGCACTCTGTCTCTCAGTATCTCTCAGTCCAAAAAAGCCTCGGACTATACCGTGGTACAGACCTGGATGAATGGATAGATGATGGATGGAGAGAAGCTGTCCATACACAAAGCCGCTAGAAACCCGGCTACACGTAACCTGATTTCGGCGCCAGGCCGGCTATCCTAGAGGAAGCTGGCACGAGTCCTTAAGCATTTCGGGCCTCAGACCCACCAGCTGTCCGCAGTCCTTCCAGGCCCCCGCCAACCGAAGAGAATCGCGGAGGTCCGGACCAGTCGAAATGAGTTTCGGCGGTCGTGGCTGAATAGGCTTTAGGGTCTGGGGAAGAAGGGTCTCGGATGCAGGCTTTGCGGCTTTGATTTTCCTGCGTTTTGAGCTCCGGGATTTGGATGTTCGCAAGGTTTAGTTTTACAATGATCGGAGTTGTCGAGTTGTGCTGCGTTTTGTGTCTTGGCAACGAGGTCCTGACTATCGCCACCATCATCAGCAGCTGCATCATTATTATTGGCAACAGTGACATCCTCGCCATCCTCATCCTCATCATCTCCTTCTGCATGGCAAGTCTTATTGTGCCAGGGTGGCCAGAAATAGCAACGACCTGATGCGACAACCCCCCTCCTCGACACAATCACAGTCATGCAGACAGATAGAACGACTGGCAGGCACGCAAGACATTCAGTGGGTAGAAGTGCAGCAGCCAAAGCAGGACGTTGCTTCAATCCTCACAGCTCTGACAAGCTCCCTCCCTGCCTGCCCCAGTCCAGAAAGCCACTGTGCAGGTGTCGACAACGTGATTGCCCTGGATCGCCAGCCTGGCGAACTTCTTTGCTCAGAGCTTGTAGTGTCTTATGAAAAGGGTTTTGCTTAGAAATCCGGTGTTACACACAGGTCCGCCGAGAACCTTGGCCAATACTCAAGCAGCCTGCCGGCTAAAATGGCCTCGAGAATTGCTGTAAAGTCCCTGGCTTGGCACCACCTTTGCCGGTTCCGACAAGCTCCCAGGCAATACTCCGCAAGTCCCCACAGCTGAAGGTGCTAGGGTTTTTGGTTTAGGGTTTCTCCAGCTTTCGGTCGCATAGGAACATCATGAGCCAAACTGACCTGACGATGACAGGGCGAATCTGGGTCTGCTGCAACCACGTCAGCCGGCTCCTTAGATCTTGAGCAACCCATGGTCGAGACCTTCAGGTGGAAAGCTATACTATCGTATACTAGAACTGCACTGTGAGATTCCATAATATACCATCGTATGTTCCGGGATCCGCCGGGTGGCGACTGCCGGGAGATCAGGGCCCGAATGAGGTCTGAAGAATCTCCTGGATACTGGAGCCATCGGCAAGTCTGGTGGTTTAGTGCCTCTAGTGGTCGCGGTTTAGGGGTTTAGAAGTTGGGGGTTTTGGAGTTTAGGGGTCTCGGATTTAGGGAATAAAGTGTCATCGTGTTTTTGAGTTCTTGCAAGTCCAGGCTCAAGACATGGAGCTGGTGCCCCAAAATATGGCTTATATACCTGAAAACGCAAAACCCATGACCTGAGCATAAAGACCCCAAGCCCCGGATAATACGCCCCATCAGCCTTGTCCTAAATCCTACTCACGGAATCCCTCCTAGCCCAAAACTTCTCAAGACTCCTCTTGAAGTCACCGTATTAATAACTACACTCTCATAGACCACAAATTCTGTTCTCATCCTTGAGCCCCCTCAATCAAACTCAAAAGCCCTATAGAAGGCCTAGAGGACTCCGGGCAAAAAGCCTATTCTATGAAGGCCTCTAAACCCCCAACCCTAAACCCCATTCTAATCATGAAGTCCAAACTCTTCTTCCGTCCACCCGAGGCTACGCAGCTAGATCCATCATAACCGAGCTCCACGAATCCATGAACAAAGACTCCAGAGAGCTGGAGGAGCCCCAAAAGCGCACAAGGGTTCAGGGTGCAGGTGTAGGGCTGTTAGGGTTTAGGTAGGCTTTGTTGGGGACTGTAGACTTTATCATTCGTGTATTCCGGAGATTTGGGAGCGTGTATATAAGGAGTTTTGTAAAGAGAGTGTGGAGACTCTTTGCATGCTGCTGCAGCAGATCATCAGATCTTTCTACCGGCGTAGTTTCCCTTCCAGAAACTTTAGTGTAGGATCTCTGACATGGCTTCGGCCATCCACTGTTTGTCCAGACGAAGAAACCACCGTTCCGCACTTGCGTATTGATTTTAGGTCAAGAGCCCGGCATCTCAATACCCCGGTTGGCTTGATGCAACCCCGAGTTCGACGCAGGAGGCCATCAATCGCTTCGCCAAGGAATTCAAAAAGCTGTCACTGACAGCACCTCAGAGGGAGTTCCCGCCCCATTCCGATAACGGTCTTCGCTCGCGTTTTGGGCCCTAGACCTTATTAAGAAATAATTATTGGTTGCCAAAAGCCCTGTAACGGTACATGACCAAACCAAAGCCGATATCCACAAGGGAAGACTGCCTCACCGACTACTTGGAATTCCGGCTCTATTGGATTGAGGAGAGTCTCGCAGACTGCAAAAGCAACTCCCTCGCCTACACCAGCAGAATCCAAGAACTCACAATCCTCAGGAAAATCGCTGAAGTGGATTGACCTGGGAGCCAGGCTGGTGGCTGAATTTAATTCAAAGAAGTTCACCGTACATTGTTGTTGACGTTTCACCCAGTTTCGGACTTGAGACGGAAGGCAGTATGCAAGGCTTGCTGAACGGTGCTCTGCTTTCCCTGGCTTCGACAGTTTAACTCGTTTGTGCAACGAGTGACCTGGCGGGGAAAAAGAGTGCTTCGCGCATCTTCGATAATGCAAAACCTTGGTTGAGTCGATGAACAAGACCCTGTGCCTGGTCTTATTCATCCTGTACATCATCGAGCTTCTTCTTTTATCTCTGATATCTGCAATATCTTGAAAACATTTTGACAACTTTGAAAGTTTTTGAAATAGTTTAGAAACTTTAGAAGCTCTTTTAACATGTTTCAAATTTTACAATATTCTAAATACGTTGAAAAAGCTTTCAACAACTCTTAATTTCAAAACTGTTAATTATCAAAAACTGAATTTGCTTGTATTTGTCTGGATTTGTCTCTAGTTGTCGGGATTTGTCGATCACAATTTGTCTTTACTTGCCAGTTTTAGCCATGACTGTCGAGCAAGCCTTGGGGCTTCTAAGTCCTATGGTTCTGGACCGTCGCAAAAGGTCAATGACTCAAGCCCCATAGTCCCTGGCACCTTGTTGCACAGTGTACTTCTGCTGGCATTTGGATTCCACTTTTTCTGCGGAAAGTCTTTAAGCTGTCATCAGAGCTTGGATAATTTGCCATACCATTCCTGGGGCTCCCTCATCGTAAGTACAGCATACATACCCCCAAACAACATTCCATTTACGAACTCCGCTTTATTATATAAGCCCACACTGCCTTGAACCTGTCATGGGTATTCTCAGAAAGTCGGCTCCGTACTGCATTACAGAGAAGCCCCCTCCCCGACCCCGACCCCGAGGCCCAAGGATCAGAAGGAGCGCAACGTCAAGTGGCAGCAGCTCTTCAAGTCAGGAGCGCCGAAGGCCGCGTTGTTTCTTGTTGCTTCCTGAACCGCTGTAGCGTGTTCAATGCGGTATTGTTTCTGTACAGTAAGGGTGTTTCATGGCTTCAGGACAATATACCATAGTTACTATAGTATACTTGAATCCACTATGATGTTTCTGGGGTGTGTATCAGAGGGCCGTACACTGCCGTGACTTAGCTTGCTAGCGTCTCAGCAGCCATTCAGAGCATGAGAGGATGGGGGAGACCAAGAAGTCAACCAAGACCAGGGCACCACGCCTCTGGGAGGCAGAGGGGGCAAGCCCAACCAAGAAGACCACGGCCCACACGAGCTACGGAAGAAGAGCACAGGGGGGCAGCAGAACTGCATCATAGACAGTCAAAACTCTGCCTGTTGGTGATTAAATTCCTTAAGAGGAACCCGGCACTGTGTGGCAATCGCCAGAAGCCTAGCCCTCTGCTGTACCGCGCAACCTCCAAGCTCCGAGCCCTTCGTCGTGGGGGCTGTTCTCGATCTGGACGTTTCGTGCATTTTGCTGCTCTACCCCGGAGCTTAACCAAACCCTAAACCCCAAAAGGCTATGGGCACACTGCTTGAGCACACGTGCCCACGGAAGCAAATATGAACTTCTGAGGGCCGGCTTCGCCAACCGGACCTGTGCCTAATGTCTGCAAAACAGCGAAGCTTAAGGCTGTAAAAACCCTAAACCCCGAAGCCCCCAAGCCCAAACTTTAACACCCAAAATTCTAAACCCCCACCTCACCCCCAAGAAGCCTTAGACCGTGCTTCCAAGTTCCGGGTGTTGGTTCTGTTTGTTTTGCGGTTTTGGCCGAGAAAGGCTTTGGGTGACGTCTTCTTGGCCGTGATTGGCCATCTTCTCAGCATTTCGGGCTTCTAAGTGTAGCCTGTATATGGGCTGCGTAAGGGTTGCATGAGGCTTCTACATGGGTTTCATATTAATATGGGTTCTAGAAGTGTTGCATCTGGTGGGTGCGAATGGTGTTCAAATCGAGGCGCTTCTAAAGGTGGGATGAAGGTAGATAAGGGTTTCCAGAATAGCAGACCTCAAACAAAAGAGTTGCATCCCACCTCTGGCTTGAGACCCTGTGAGGCGACATCTTTGAGCTTCCGGGTTGTTTGGGGATGTGTCGACTCGGGTCCTAAGCCCTACACTCTACAGCGCCCAGCTTTGGGGCTCGCGGCGCCAGAATAGCATGGAGTCTCGGGGATGACGAGATGCCTTGAAGTTTTGCACGAGCAGGCAGAACTCGTGTTCATGTCCTTTAATACTGAACAATCCATCCGAAACCTCAAATCGTTCTGGCATCAAGACGTCGAAAAAACCCAACAGAATTTAGACGCCAAGGCCCTAACACACCAAATCCCAATCAGAAGCACCCTCCTACGGCCCCCAGCCCCAAGTTGTTTCTGCGAGGTGCCATTGCCATGGATTCGGATTACTTCGAGGTCTCGAGCCTTCTAGACGTATGCACTTGGGAGGGGGGAGGGGATTGGTTTCGGCGGGGGCGATTGGTTTCAGAATAGTGCACTGAGGCGGTGCGCCTGTAGGGCTTAGCAGTCAGGGTTTAGGGCAGGGCCTCTGTTGTTCGGGCCCAAAGCACCTGTGCCAGCATTGGGCAGTCTTGACTGGAGCAACATGCAGGTGAATGAGGGTGTCCGTAATAGTGTTGGTTTCCCTGTCACGGTCAGACCTTGCAGACTTCACATCCGGGCAGGCCGAGCAGTTGATGCAGCAGCACTACCAAGACAGCCGCGGACTGTGTCTGTGTGCGCTGTTGTGGTCAGCAACTACACAGTAGGATTTCTTGGGCAGCGGGCTGTGTGAATGTGGACTGTCGTGGTCAGCCTACATGGTGAGATTGTTTGGGCATGTGATGCTGCAGAGATCCTTCACTTGCTTGTCTTCCTGGAAGACATGTATGAACTTCGCCGCAAACACACGTTCGCGACACAAGCGTTCTGCACTGATCTTTATAAGCAATAATTGAGCTAACGCCCCACGTATGCTGCTGTCGGCCCTGTCTGTGTGCGAAAGCGGTACCTTCCGTAGTACCTCAGACTTTGCATCCTTCTGAGTCCATAAACAAGTCACATACAGCTTCGTTGAGCTTCGAGGTGAGCGGATCTTCGAAATCATGAAAGACCGAGAGGACTTCTGGGGTCTTCTGCGGGGCTTCTGCGGCTTCTGCACCCAATCTAGCTTAAACGCGAAACCCTTGAGCCTGAAAGAACTCAAGCTATACTGAATGGTTGTTGGGTTCAAGGTTTGATCTTCAGGCGAAGGCTTGACGCTCCGAGGATTAAGAGGACTGGGCTTTGGAGTTTGGGGCACCAGGAATCTGTTCCGCATACTATTTAGGGGGATCCGTCTTGTTATCATTATATAGTATAGTGTATAGTGCAGAGTGCAGAGGATATAGTATAGTGTATATAGCATGAAGTCTAGAATAAATAGTGTATAGCATATAGTATACACAGTATATAGTATATAGTATTTAGTATTTAGTATTTAGTATATAATATAGTATAGTATAGTAGAACATGCTCCAAAGCCCTTTGCCTTCAAGGGTCTCTTTTCTGCACTCATTGTCGTGGAGGCTTTGGAGGATGCGCTGTTGTTGTGTAGCACACTTGTGTGCGAAGTGACAACGTATCGCTTTCATCAAACCACCGATCGGATCAGGAGTGGATCTGCTGAATCCGATTGAATGCGAACTTGCCATGCATCTCGTTGCCATTTGGCTTAAGTTCTTTTTGAAAATCTGTCTTTTCCCGCGTGCCCTAACCCTTATGTACATATGTTTTCCTCTGCTTTCTTTCTGCGAGACTCGACCGGGAAACGGTCGGTCCTCCGGAACATCGAGAGACTATGAAGAAATACGAGTCTCCATCGGACTCCGATGGAGTCGAATCGCAGAAAAACGCGACCGAAGCGAAAGCAGGTGGAAAAGTCCATTGGTCAGGGATCTATGCCTTTAGGGGAAAAGCTTCTGTTGTCTCGTCCACCAACCTGTTGCAGTTGGCCGTAAAGTTTCCTAAACCCAAAAACCGGAAAGTACCCTAAACCCTAAACTTGAAATCACATCCCCTCCACTTGACCTTAGGTATCCAAGTTTGTTTGGCAGGGGGGGGGGGGTATGGGGCGGGGGTCGGTCGGCCCCGTAGCTCACTGAGGCCCGGTTTACATCTTAGCGTCTGTAAAACCAACCTGGGTTGTGCTTTCGGAGTGTCTTTAATTTCTTGGGTTCTGCTGGTCTTGGTATATAACGATGAATGTTTGGTTTGTCGTGTCAAACAACCATAAGCCATGTCAAGGGTTTGATATTTAGAATTTAGAAACCTGGTCCCAGATGTGCCGTAAACTTTAAATCACTACACCTTAAAGCCGAGCCTCATTACAGAAGCTCTCAAGCACGGAGTGATCCATCCATTTTTCGTCGTATCACCTTCGAATACTATATTTGTGTTGTATTATGCTGGATCGTATTACATTAAACTATATTCTCATGCATTGTATAATCCTATATTACGTTACCCTAAACCGGAGCGTCCACAGGTTCCTGCTGGTATTCCGAATCACACCTTGATGAGCCGGGCACCCAGAACTTTAGATGTTCAATGCCGGGCCCTATATGTATATGTTATATGTCGGTATATTTGTATGTTATGCATACACACTATTAATTATTAATATTGCTGTTATTATTCTGATTATATAGGTACATAAGTAGAGTAGGGTATCGAATAGAACAGACCATTGATAGCTGACGACATGGAAGCCCGCTCAGGCACCAATGGTCTCCAGCAGCTGCGGGAAGACTTTCCGCAGGTACATTGCGAGAAGGTCCTCGAGGCGGAGCGTTCGCGCGGCCGTACCCGCAAGCTCCAAGCCCAAAAGCCCTAAAGCACCAGACCAGAAAGTTGCAGCAGCGTTGTCCTCATGTCCTTAAGCCAAAGTAGACGGAGTCCCAGCACGAATCATCCTTAATCCCTGTCCTATAGCTTCCTTGTTTTCCCCGTACAGCCGCATGGTCTACTGTTGCAGCACATGGGCTCATGGCTTCATCAACTAAAAAGGGGCATGAGGAATCACCAAGACCTTTGCTTAGGGTTGGTCAATATACTCATATTAACACTGCAATTTACCACCAAACCCGATTCTATTTCTTAACGTTCCTATTTGCGCTTGGACTGCAGCTTTTGGCTGGGCGGCCTGTCTTCATCTTCCAAACAAGACCCAGACCCAAGTAAGGTCCAAATGAGGCCCAATAGATCAAAAAAACCCGAATAAAGCCCAATGAGTGCCCAACTAATGCCGAAGGAGCTCCCATTGGCAGGTCACACGGATTCCCCGATGCCGTGAAATGACAACAACTACAGCAGCTTTTAATATTATTGCCGGTTGCATAGCATAAGGACACCGTGAGCGGGTAACGCAAGAGGGGCTAGGTGTTCACGTTGGTTTACCTCTAGCCGAGCTCCTGAGCCCCATTATAACCCGCTGGCAATCTGCAAAGCTCGCTTGATACTACACAGAACACAAAAAGCCCTAGGCACATGAACGCTATGTCCCAAGCTCAAGCCTAGGGCATTGAATAGGCATTTGTCCTGTCAGGCGGATACGCCGCAGCAGCATTCCTTGTCGTCCCGTCCTCAACCTGCGAGCGAAGATGCATACCTGCAGGCCAAAAGTTCATAGAAGGTTCGACGGAAGCTCAACCATTTTCTGCGGCGCGTGCGATGCAGATAGAAGTGTTGCGTCGAACTCGAATCAAGTTGAGAAGCAGTAGTGGAGTGGGAAACCACTGAACCCTAAACGCCTAAAAGAGGCATCGTGCCGGAGCTGTCACGGCAGGTCAGACCTTGAACCGTGACCCAGGGAGCCCAACACCCCGGAATTAGGGATTATACCGTGCATAAAACAGATTGGGCTCATGTGTTGTTTCGGGTGAATGCCTGAATTTGAAGGGTAGTTGGCCCTCTGGCAACAACTCGGAAGCTAGCTCTCTACCTGAGATCGTTGCACCTTCGCTTGAAATCTCCCGTCTCCCACTCCTAGAAGTCCAGGACTCCCTAAACCCCAAACCCTGAACTGAAGCCCAACTCCAACGGCTGCGCAGGAAAGAGCTGGCAGGCTTCTGGGGCTTGTTTAAAATCTTCTCCAGGAATCAGGAGTCTCATCCTTCGGCATCCTTAATCCTCAGAGCCTAGAACCAAAAGGTCTTAGTAGGTTGAATAGACATGCAAACTCCAACTATGGTTTAAATTTAAGGTTGGGCATGTTTGGGGGCTGTTTGGTTGGTCAGAAGGTTAGTATAAGGAATTGCCACAGCCTTGGATTCTTAATAGTAGAGTAGGTAACCTTGAACCATTTTTGGGTCGTATAATCGCTAGATTATTTCAAAAGTTAAGTTTTCTTTTCAAAAGAATACGAGACAATTAAGGATTGAGGAGATGTTCCCCTTACTCTTACGATCGTGTTAGAATTGTGATTGTGATAGTTGTTATTATTGTTATGGTTATGGTCATGACTGTGAGATGACTAGAACCATGACTACTGTTCATGTTGTAAGTTACCTTGTCACTGTTGGTCTTGTAGTGCTTGGGACTGCCAATCTTCATATCATGCACATGATTGTCCTCCCTGTTCGAGTCATGCAGCGTCGCAATTGTCGGTGCAAGACTTGTCTATGGCCGATGCCCTAGACTTTCGACGTGCAGAAGCTTCTAAACTGCTGAGCAAAGCTATAGTGTGGGCGAAGTTCCGAAGCTCAGAGATTTGGAAGTCCTTCATGAAGTTGTGACAGGACAAAGTCAATGATCCTAAGCTGCCCAGGCACATGCTCGAACAAAGGGCTCTCTAGTCTTTCAGTTCGTCTGACCACGTAATTAATGTTAGCTGTCAAGTTCTGATCGTGACAACGTGACATGCCAAGGCAAGCTGCGTCTCCTTCCGCGGAAGCCTTCCGTGTATGTGTGCAATTTGTGGAACACGCGCATACAAGCGCCACACGTTCTCTGTGGTTTTGACGGCGTTGACGCGAGATCGCTGTGGACACGGCCGGACTGGCAGCCGGAACATCACACAGCACAAAGCGACTGCTACACTTGTACTTCGCATGTTGTTTGAGATGCAGAAGCATCTATCACCAGCCAAAGCATGAAACTAGAGGCGACCATGGCCCGAGTTTCGAAACAGCACGCCCCGAGACCATGAGACCCCCAACTAGAGCTGTACCTCAGTCTCACAAGTCTCCTTCCCAGCTGCCAGGTGGTCTTGACTGGGATGCCTGGTTTAGCACTCAGCTCCGATCGCCCTTTGCAGGTGTTTTAAGGAAAGATAGGTTCCAGGGTTCAGTGCTGGCAGCTCTTCATGAGCATTAAGGGTGCGGGTCTGAGTAAAGGCCAAAGCGAGACAGGAAGATCTTCTGTGATAACAGTGGTTCGAAAGTACATCGCAGGAGTGACCCAAGAGCCATGGAGTCACGGCCATGATGATGGTTGATGATGATGATGATGCTCATCATTAAGTTGTGGTTGTAAGATGAAGGACAAGAGGGTTGTGAGGATCAGGACGATGATGCTGACTAATTATGATTATTAAGGAAGCAACATCTACTACTGTTACTATCCTTATCTTAATGTTCACTGGCAATTGCTTCTGGTGCTGGTGTGCTGCTAGCAGTGTGGTGATGTTGGTGGCTCAACCAGCGCAGGAAACCTGAAATTTGAGACACGTATCCCCTTATAGTTCTTGGTATCACATCGTATAGCTATCCAAAAGGGCTAAAGTATGTAGCAGAAAATACAGCTATAGGAAATAAGTCTTGATGTGTACAACACTGTACATACTCCGAATGTAAATACGTAGCCAGATCTATGTAAGCCGAAGCCCTGCAGCAGCTTCGAGGCAAGAACCAGTATGATATCCTGGTTGTGTCCGATGGGCGTTTCCCGAACAAGTGCAGACACAAGATGGAGTCGTCCCGAAACGGATAAGATACCCCTGAAACGGACAAGGAAGGCAGTCCGTCCATTACTTTTGGACGGAATGCCTCAGCCAGGGCCGGAGCCGGATGAGGTATCCGTTGCTTTGTTTTGGATGGATTGCTTGGTCCCACTCTGTGCAAATGTCAATGAAGGTAATCCAACCAGAGAACACCAGCACATTTCCTCAGCCAGACCCCCACTGGGACCAGGATGGACCAGGTAATCCGTCGTACTAGTACGTACTAGTTAACTGAATGGCAGCATCTCCCAGCTGACGCCGAGGTAATGGCAAACGTCTCCCGGCGGACGCCGAGGTAATGGCAGCGCGTCCCGGCAAAACGCCTAAGTAATGCGAACACCTCTGGGCGGATGCCGAGTAATGGGAACGTCTGCCGGCGGACGCGGAGGTAATTCTCCCGGCGGACGCCGAGGTAATGGCAGCGTCTCCCGGCGGACGCCGAGGTAATGGGAACGTCTCGGGCGGACGCCGAGTAATGTCAACGTTTGCCGGCGGATGCGGAGGTAATTCTCGCGCGGCGGACGCCGAGGTAATGGCAACGTCTCCCGGTGGACGCCGAGACAAGAGAACGCCTCCGGGCGGACGCCCATTACCTCTGCCTGGCTTCGGGCTTAAAGGTCGACTTTAGGGTTTAAGGTTTGCCGTTTAGGTCCTGGGTGTGGGGCTTGAGGAAGGTTTGGGGTTGGAGTTTTAGGGCCATCAGATGGGAAATCTGCTGGGTCGTCCTGGAGTCGCCCCAATCCCCAAACTCCCATGGGGTTTGGAATGTGAAACAAAGGGTTTCATGGCAGGTCTGCTGGCTGAGAGCTTCAGGTGCTTTCGAGGTGGCTTTGGGATGTTTTGGGCGATCCAGAATTCGGTAGTGTGGGTGTCGAAGGCACCAAAATCTGTCAAGCCGACCCTGAACCCTAGAACCGCAAACCCGAAAACCAAATCTGTCTTGCCGAAACCAAGGCCGCTCGGCACACTTAAACCCGAGCCCCAGACTTTGGGCACTGCACAGGTTTCACGTGAACGACCTGTGCATGGTGGAGGCACCTACGTCGGGTTGAGCGCATTCCGAGTTTCAAGAAGGGCTGTCAAGGACAAACATAAGGTCGCGAATGGAGGATTCTTGATTTTTGTATCTTATGTACTAGTATCAGATACCGAAACATCCATGACCATCACCACCCCACTATCACCACCACGTAAACACCCGTCATCGTCATCATCATCATCATCATCATCATTTCCTCCCCGCCGATCAGGAAACTCATAGCGCTGTGAAGACCGAAAGCTGCGTGCCAGGTCGAAGAGGGATCCAGCTCTCGTGAGGCCACAGTATAGCAGGTTAGAGTACTATGGTTTAGGGTGGTTGGCCCTTTGCTGGGGCTCAAATTAAAGCTTTTGGGGTTTTGAGTTTACGGCCTAGAGGTCTTTCAGACTTTCGGGGCATAGAGCTTCAAAGTACCTTCGTAGTGCTCTAGGTATGGTTCGGATCAGCGTTTTGAGGATAGCACAGCGTCCATCGGGAGCCGGTCCCTTGCAATATTCCGAAGGGAAATTACGAAAACTAAAGGGCTTTCTGCAGATAGGAGATGTGCTCGTGCCTGCTAGGAGTGCTCCCCAACTCCCTGACACCTGAGGGTATCAAATCCAATGCTTCTGTTCCTAGTTTCTGTACCGAAACCCTTAGGCCCCCGAAGACTGACTGGAAGTTCTGGGCTTGGGTAGTTCGAAAGCATCGGCTTTGCAACGTGGGCGGTTGAACTAGCCATTCCACAAGAACCTATATAAACCCCATTAAGCCCGAAGACGAACCTTCACATGCCCAAAACCTCGAAGCCTCACAATCCCAAAACCTCCAACTTCTAAACCCTACACCACCAGGTTCCAGCATAAAGGGCTTTGGATCTCGGGCCGAGTGGAGTTGTTGGTGTGGTCTCAGGGTTTGGGTTTAGGGTTTAGGGGCCTATTGTTCTGGAAGCTTGCTCCACAGCGATGAGCCTCATACAGAATCTGCTACTTTTGTCGGTTTGATCATCGAGCCGTTTTCATCTATTTAGGTCTCATGTTCCAAAGCCGAGAAACCATCTGTAAGGCAGGAAAATTCAAAATGTTCAAATCAAAGCCGAAAAACCATCTGTAAGGCAGAAAATTCAAAATGTTCAAATCTCTGGGCCGTTTGAGGCCAAGCCTTCGAAAGGCTGAGCTCGCATCATAAGCCTAATTCCCCAGAGCCAGAAGTTGACAAGTGTTTTCTATGTACTATGATGAGGAGAAATGTTGAGAGCATCCTTAACCGGACCCCCAGTGAATACATCTGTACCACTCGCTGATTGCGGTGATTACAGCAATATAGTTATAGGGGCCTGAATATTTACCCATGCGACTTTTTTGTTTTGGGGGGGGGGGGGGNNTCCTTGTTATAACTATAGTAGAATATGCCCCAACACCCTTATTAAGGCCCTTACATTCAGCCTCGAAGCCAGCAGGTGATCGGCTCCACCCCTCGAAGCTTGCTGATCCATCTCGGCCTTGAAAAAGAAGCGGGCAGCGCTCTCGGACAGGGAGCGGGTTGAGGGTTTAGGGTTTTAGGTTTTAGGTTTTAGGGTTTAGGGTTTAGGGGTTTAGGGTTTAGGGTGGCCTTTGCCTTGGTTACTTGCCTGGGTTTCGGGTATTCGGCAGTCCGTACATGTTTCCCAAACACTAAGCGACCCTTAACCCTGAAGGCCAAAGCTTGCCTGCTGGGCATTCGCGATGTCTACGGGGCAGCGTGGTTGAGTTAATATAAGGGGCGGAATGAATAGTACTACTATCCTCTTTCATCCTTATCATCATTAAAATTATGGTATAAACGTACCGCAGAACAAGGCACTGATGCTTCGGCCGGGATGGCCTGGTGTTTGAGCCGTCCCAGCCACGGCATGGAGACACTGCGAGAGAGCTTTTTGGGCGCAGATGAGGCCCCTATAGCCGGCTCTCCAACTGTTGCTTTTTTGGCCGGGTCCTGAACTAGGGCGAAACCGAAAGCCTGAAGAGTCCTACAAATTGGTAATGGTATCAAAGGCGGGCATCCTACGAACACATATCGAAGACCAAAGACAATTGAGACCTGTAGGTAGCTGAACGCATAAAGACCAACACATCCGACCTCAGCAGCTCTTCCCTAAACAGCAATTTGTACGCACCTTCAATGATGGATCTGTCTGGAGGCAGCTCCGAAGGAAGCGAGATGGACCAAAAGTCGGAGAGCATCCAAGAGGCTCGTTCTGGCGCTCTGGCCCGTTCTGGGTTGGTTTCCTTACGTCTTTCTCAGGTAAAAGAGAAGCGTCGTGGGCGTCTGGCGCCCAGGAGGTCTGCAAGGATTCCTTTATCCAGAAAGATCAGCGCAAACCATCTTTCACACGAAGCAGCCCTGTGTGGCTGAACGCGTCTATCGTTAACGTCATATTCATGATACCTTTCGTGCCTTGCGTAGGTGTGTCTTCGACGTTTATCCGAGCTTACTTTTATTCTTAACCTTCAAGGTTCATCGTTCATCGCTTGAGTTGGTTGCTAATTATACTTTTGTGCCAAAAGGCTCCGATTTAAAAAACAACTGGTCCCCAGGTTTGGTCGTCAGCACTTGCTGAGCGACTTTTCCATCCAGATTGTATGTCTTTGTCCATTGGGCTATGGGGGCTGAAGGTCGTTGGAGCGCACAGGTCTTGCACATTCCTGTTTGGTGTGGTAACGGAGAGGGGTTCAGCTCCCTCGCAGTTCTACCCCGCAGTAAATACAGAGTTCCAACAACTGAAGAGCATTGTAATCGTCCGAGAGGCTTAAGGTTGCGATTTACAACAGTTATCAAGTTGCATGGTCGCAGCATGGTGGTTATCACAGCCAAGAACTGTCTGGCCACCCAGATGCATTCCGGTGAGCAACGTTCGGTCGACCGATGAAAGGTGCTGAGCGGACGGCCGTATCGGGTCAGACCGTTGGTAGGGTGTGGACTGTGCAGGTGCCTTCCGGCCAACAGCATGCATGCCAAATGGGATGGGTTGCGCTCCATTTCCAATTTTCCCAAATCACAGTGGTGAGCAGGCGACCGCATGGGGTCACACCGTTGGTGAGGTGTGGGCTGTGCGGATGCCTTCCGGCCAACAGCATGTGTAACACATGGAACGCGTGTCACATTGTCGATCATTTTCCCAAGGTAACATGGCCAGCAAAGGCCGCAGTTGGTCACACCGTTGGTCGCTTCAGACTCAAGCCAACAGCATGCTGCCGAATGGATTCCAGTCTATTCCTAGCCAACCCCAAGGCAAAGTGGAGAGTAGATAGCATCGGACCGTTGGTGGTGTGTGGACGGTGCAGGTGCCAACATGTATGCCAGATGCATGGGTCTCAGTCTTTCTGCAATCCTTCCACAAGAAAATCGGCCAGCCGATGGTTGCTTAGGGCCAGACGGTTGGTAGGGTGTGGACTGTGCAGATGCCTCCTGGCCAACAGCACGCATGCCGAATAGAGTTCGTTCTATTCTCAACTTATCCTAATTCTACGTGGTGGGCAGATGGCATCAGACCGTTGGTAGGGTGTGGACTGTGCAGGTGCCTTCCGGCCAACAGCATGCATGCCAAATGGGATGGGTTGCGCTCCATTTCCATTTTTCCCAAATCACAGTGGTGAGCAGGCGACCGCATGGGGTCACACCGTTGGTGAGGTGTGGACTGTGCGGATACCTTCCGGCCAACAGCATGCGGGTCACATGGAATGGGCGTCACATTGTCGACAATTTTCCAAAGGTATCATGGCCAGCAGATGGCCGCATGTGGTCACACCGTTGGTCGGGTGTCGCCTGTGCAGATGTCTTCAGACTTCAGATTCAAGCCAACAGCATGCATGCCCACTGGATTCCATTCTATTCCGAACCAACCCCATATCAAGCTCGGCCATATATAGATAGCATCAGACCGTTTGTGGTGTGTGCAGCTGCCAACATGCATGCCCAATGCCTGGGTCTCAGTCTTGCTGCGACATTTCACCAAGAAAATTGACCAGCAGGGTCGTTAGGGCCCGACGGTTGGTAGGGTGTGGATTGTGCAGAGGTCTCCTGGCCAACAGCACGCATGCCAAATGGAGTTCGTTCTATTCTTGACCCCCCGGGTGTGGATTGTGCAGGTGCCTTCCAGCCAACAGCACGCATGACAAACTGGATGGATTGCGCTCCATTTCCAATTTTCCCAAATCACACTGGTGAGCAGATGACCGCATGGGGTCACACCGTTGGTGAGGTGTGGCCTGTGCGGATGCCTTCCGGCCAACAGCACGTGTGCCACATGGAACGGGTGTCACATTGTCGATAATTTTCCCATGCCAACAGCATGCAGCCGAATGGATTTCCGAACAAACCCGAAAGCAAAGTGGAGAGCAGATAGCATCGGACCGTTGGTGGTGTGTGGACGGTGCAGGTGCCAACATGTATGCAAGATGCATGGGTCTCAGTCTTTCTGCAATCCTTCCACAAGAAAATCGGCCAGCAAATGGTCGTTTAGGGCCAGACGGTTGGTAGGGTGTGGACTGTGCAGATGCCTCTTGGCCAACAGCACGCATGCCGAATAGAGTTCGTTCTATTCTCAACTTATCCTAATTCTACGTGGTGGGCAGATGGCATCAGACCGTTGGTAGGGTGTGGACTGTGCAGGTGCCTTCCGGCCAACAGCATGCATGCCAAATGGGATGGGTTGCGCTCCATTTCCATTTTCCCAAATCACAGTGGTGAGCAGGCGACCGCATGGGGCCAAACCGTTGGTCAGGTGTGGACTGTGCGGATGCCTTCCGGCCAACAGCATGTGTAACGCATGGAATGGGTGTCACATTGTCGATAATATTCCACCGCATTTGGTCACATCGTTGGTCCGGTGTCGCCTGTGCAGATTCTTCAGACTTCAGATTCAAGCCAACAGCATGCATGCCGACTGGATTCCATTCTATTCCAAACCAACCCGATTTCAAGCTGGGGCGTATTTTGATAGCATCGCACCGTTGGTGGTGTGTGGACAGTGCACACCTTTCCCAAAAAAAGCGGCCTGCAGAGGGTCGCTTAGGTAGGGCGTGGACTGTGCAGATGTCTTCCGGCCAACAGCATGCTTGCCAGATGGACTTCGTCGATTCGATACTTATCCTGATTCTGAGTATCGGACCGTTGGTGGACTGTGCAGATGCCTTCCGGCCATCAGCATGCATTGCAAGTGGAACGGGTGCTATTGTGTCTTTGCCAGATTGCCGTTTAGGTAGGGTGTGGACTGCCCAGATGCCTTCCGGCCGACAGCGCGCATGCCCACTTGGAATGGGCGTCTGTCTGGAAGCTTCCCAGGCCAGCCTAAGGAGTGGACCTCTCCTGTTCGTAAGTTTACAAAACCAAAGAGGCGAGCATTTGTGCCAAATAGATTGGAGCTCGTGGCAGGTGGTTAGTTGACGGGGGCATTGGGTCACGTCGTTGGTTTGTTGTGGACTGCGTGAATGCCTTCCTTTCAACAACATGCATGCCAAGAGGAATGAAGCTCTTTCGTCAGTAGATTGATGACAGCAAGCTGGTGGATAGATGCTTGCATGGCTTCAGATCGTTGGTGGAGATTGAATGGTGCAGATGCCTTCCGGCCAGCAGCATGCAGAGAACTGGTCAAGAGTTGGTTTCATTGTTAGCTCACTACGGCAACGTCGCCGCATGGGTTCAGACCGTTGGTGGAGATTGAATGGTGCAGATGCCTTCCGGCCAACAGCATGCAGACAACTGAAAAGGAGTTCATTTCGATTTTGGTTGATAAAGGCAACGTCGTGATCAGATGGCCGCTTGGGGGGTCAGACCGTTGGTGGCGTGTTGACTGTGCAGATGCCTTCCGGCCAACAACATGCAGTCCCAATGGATTGCAGCGTGTTTCGTTCATTGCCAGTGAAAGTGGCTCAATTTTTCCGACAGCACCGCCTCTAGTCAGCTAGTCTTTGCTCACAGTTGTGGAAGCTCTGCTGTGGCTCGTCGGATGCGATTGGCGCCAACCTCCCGTACGGCCTCATCCTCACACCCTCGACTGAGCTTGTCTTGTCTTCTGCGCACTTGCGGAAGCAGTACTCTCTGCCTCGACGCTCAACTTTGAAGCAATCAGGCTGTCCAACGCATGTGGTCAAGCGGTTGGTGAGGTGTGGATCGTGCAGATTCCTTCCCGCCAACAGCATGCATGCCAAAAGGATCACAACCATTGTCGTTCGTAGGTGAAAACAACCCGATGGCCAGATCAATGCATGGGTTTAGACGGTTGGTGGAAAGTGGAGGTTACGCAGATGTTTCCTGCGCAAAAGCATGCAGGCCAATTGGAAAGGGGTTCGTTTCGTTTGTTCGTTGGCCAAAGATGATCAGATGGTTGCTTCGGGTCACAACGGGTACCATTTGTGGAGCGCCGATTGCGCAGATGCCTTCTATATTTCCTCGGTCGGTGATGCCAAGTGGTGAGTTGACGGACAGCAGACGTCCATACCATGTGTGACACACCTGGGCGGCATGCCCGCCGCGAGGCTGCACTTCCACGCGAAGTGATCCGACAGGGCCACAAGAACTGATGCCGGGATGCCGGACGGATACCATGCTTGCAACTGGCTGCAGCCCCGTGCCAAAACTGTGGGTCAGCAGCATTCGACAATGAAGTCTGGAATGGCTGCGGAAAGGGAAGAAGAATTACGTTTGAGGTGCAACAAAGCCTTGAATAGCCACCATTCCCGTTCCGACCCGCTGCTGTCGTAGAAAAAAGCGTGACTGACCCGTGTTCTGAGGCAAAGGAAGACAGGCGCAGGGGTGTTCTTTGCGTTTTTGGAGATTTTTTGATAGTTGTTATTGTGCTCCTGCCAGGATGCCCAACAATCCGACATGGACAAAAACAAACCTACTGAGCTGCACGGCTGCATCCAGTTTTGCTGGAGCTGCATAGCTTCGTTCGGGATTTTGCGGGGTGGTCGTTTGTTTGTTTTTGCGCTGAAGAAGAATGAGCATACCGAAATTTGCGATCATTGTAAAACGATCAGCGCCCATGCAAGCGTGTTTGTGTTGTGTTGTTTGCACCTTGTTGCTCGCTGTTCGCAAGTGCGAATGCATGCGAAATGTCGTTTTGCTATCTGGTTTCGATCTCAGCCAGATTTGGAAAGCGGTTGTTTCCAGTTTACAGTCAGCGATGTCAGGGTGTCGGTTGCCGTATCCAGTGTCACGGCATCCATTTAGTATTTAGTATTTACAGACATGTCACCCGGTTGTCACCCGTTGACAACTATCCGTCAAGTAGATTAGGGTCTGGTGGCATGCTTTAGTTGGCCAAGGCCCAGACGAATTCTCATTCAACCAAGTTCTGAAAGCTTGAAACACGTTTGCCGAGGCATGATGGGGCCGGCAGCTCAGTTAAGTTACGACAGTGTTCGTCCAGGTGCGGCGCAACTGTACATCAACACAAAAAGTTGGTTCATGCAGGCACTCGGTGGTGTTTGCCGAGGCCATCTACTGCAAGCATTGCCAGATGTGGTTGAATGGCCCAGCACAGCTGGGGACTCCGATCGCTGGGGCTTGCGGCCGTTTCGAAGTCATTTGCCTAGGTTGGGTTTGTGTTTTCCAGCTTGAGATTTGCATTGTAGATCAATCTGTGTCGTCTCTGAGTTTTGGACGGGGGATGTAGGGTAGGTCGAAAACCCGAACTTTGAGTGTACATCTTGCACAATACAGGATGTTCGCTGTAGGGTTCAGGTAAAGATAGGGCCGATCGACATCAGAAGATGCAGGAGTTGAGGCCTCGTTGGCACCGATGAGGCCCCGATGGCAGAGGTGACGGTGACGATGGGGACCATCATGATGATGACCATGATATAATACGATTGTCAAGCTAATCATCATAAGCATATTCAAGGAGGAGGAGGAGGAGGAGGACAATGCCGAAAGTCCGTTCGTGTTGTAGCGGGAGGTTGGGGGTCTTGGCGATGTTGGCAGAAAAGGTTCTTGGAAGTTCGGCTGTTGAAGCCTTCCCGACATCGGTGCTGTGGTATCCAAGTACAAGAAAAGCTTGCTCAACAAGCGCGGGCTATTGAAAGATGCAAAACACGCTTGGAGCAAGAGGCCTGCACAACACATACGAGTCTCGTTTCAACAGCTGCTTGTGGGTGTCACTCTGTGAGCGAGTATCTGTATGTTGCTGTGGTGGGGTCGCTGTCTGTCTGCATGCAGCTTGAGCTGTGCAGGCTTCGCATGTGTTGCAGCGCCGCAGTTGCTTGTACATGCCGTGCACGCCAAAGCCATCCCAGCATCCGGCTTGACGAGTTGGGTGCTTAAGAACCAAGGTGGGCAGATCACGAGATTGGAAAGAAGCATCGAAAAGCTGTGCGCAGACAGCAGGCAGGAATCTAAGTCAGGAAGGCCACCAACAGTCTGACCAGAGCGATGTTCCTCCAGCAGTTTTAAGGCCACGGCTGCAATTACTAGAAGGTGGCGTTTCAATTACATGTTTGTGAGACTCGGCGGTGACGGCGGAGTGCCCATCATCCCTGCCAGGTGGAAAGATATTCCGGCAAATTCGCGGATTTTCCAGCACTGCCCTGAGTATCTTGTACAATAGGCAGGAAGGCCGGCCGAGATTGCAAGTTTGGCGTCTTAATCTTACGTCTCACGCTTGGGCAATTTCGATCCTGAACCGTCAGAGCCGTAAATATGAACCCTAGGTTGAGCCCCTAAACCCTAAACCCTAATGCCTGTGCATGCAGTTGCTTCACCTGTTGTTAGGTTTCGGAGAAGATCCCCGCACCGCCAGAAGGATTTGGAAAGAGGACGTACGAAAAGGCCTGTGCAGGGTGGCAGGGGCTTGTGAGATTTCGGTTCCTCTTTTGCGATAAATCATGAAGGTGTGCCGAGTTTTCGATCGGACAGTGGAAACTTAAGTGACCTCAGTGTCACCACTGCGCACACATACACAGGCAGACGCAGACACAGACACAGACACAGACACAGACACAGACACAGACACACACACACACACACATGCAGAGAGACAATCAAGCAATCACCGATCGTCGTGGCAGGGTATCGACGAAGACCCGCCGGACGACATGCAGGCACCTTGCTCCGGCTCCACATTTCGGAGGTCAAGAAACGAACGCCTGGTATGTCTGTGAGATGTTGATGTATATGGTGATACATGCACACAATGGAATATATACACAAGGAGGTATAGATGCACGTATCTATGCACATGTATGAATATCTACACAAAGAGGTACATCCAGAAAGCCTTGAGCCATCAGATCTACTGACAACTTCAGAATGTTAATTTGAAAGGCGCGAGGGCGAGAGGGGCTTGGCAGTGAAAACGTGCACAGCCCTTCGAGATTCCGTCAGAGCCTGTAGAGTTTTAGGGGGGTTTAGGGTTTAGGGTTTATAGGGCTTGAGGTTCAGGGTTTGGGGTTTAGGGTTTGGGGGTTGGGGTTTAGGGTTTAGGGTGCAGACGTCGGGGCTTGGAATGAGGATTGCTCCGCTCAGAACCGGCTTTGGGGATGCCAGCCGAGAGTTGTCAGGCGGGGAAAGCCCGGTGCAGATTTGAGTAAAGAACAAAAAAGACCTGCAGCCTGGATCCTGAGCCATTAGAGCCCCGCAAAAACGGTTATGTTCTGAGCTACTTCATTATCTCCTTAACTTGTCAGCTCAACTATGTAATTGTAGAAGTAGCTGATTCGTCAGTTTTTTTTCAAGTGAGTAGTTAGGTAACTTGCCTAACAGCATATCTAATATCCCGGAGCTACCGGTGCGATCTCGCCTCTCGGGCCCATCCGATGCCAGGCAGACCGGGACAGCATTTCACAGGTGGAGGTTGGAAGCTCAGGCAGTTTAGTATAAGGGCCGATTTCTTGGGGTCCCTGGTTTTAGAAATATTCTGAAATACTAGATGTGCTCCGAAACCCTATTCTAACTGTTAAATTGTTAAACTGCCTCATATCAGGCTAGTCTTTAGAAGTTAGGGTTGGGGCCTTCATAAACCGTAACCTTAGTGTTCATACTTCGGGTTTGGGTTTCCGGTTGACGCTTCATGTCTAAAACGGCTTGGAGTCTTGATTTCAGGGCTGAGGGAGCTAGGTTGGGGGTGGCTTTGGCTTGGGCTGTCAGTTGGAACGCCCCACGACTCCGTGGCTCAAGCCTTCAACTTTCCGAAGCCCTTGTGATCCCCCAAACAGTGAAGCGGTGGGCCCCCGGATCTGAATTCGAAGCCAAATTTCCTGGCCTAGGGATCTGCCCCGTCCGAGCAGCTGGACTTCGACCCGGTAGGCTCGTTCGGATTTAGCAGCAGTAGTAGTGGTGGTGGTGGTAGTAGCAGCAGGAGCAGTAGTATTAGAACCTCGTAGCGGTAGTGGTAGGGCTTTGGGCTTAGGGCTTAAGGTTTAACCGTTCGGGGCTTGCGGTTTTGGGGCTTCGTGTGGTGGTGAACAGTTTCGGGGTGCCGTGGGGTTAGAGTCACGGCGGAGAGCAGCGGAGGCTGCTGTGAATTTTAAGTGGTTCCGGAAATTTGAGGCTAAGTATCCGGAACCTGCAAACCCATGCCTGACGCCTGATTAGACGCGCGAGGTTCGTCTGTAAGCCGGTGCATGGCCTCACCTGGTAGCAACAACACAAACCCACCCGCTTGAAACTCAGCATCCTCCACCAGGGTACACACCAATAGTAAACTCAATCCCATACGCAACCCCGACACTTTGAAAGCCATGATTCAACCTCCAGCTGCTCCCCAGAACAGCGATTTGGCGAGACGGAGTGCCTGCCACAGTTCGCGGCAAGTGGTGAGGAGTTAGGGTTTAGGGGTTTAGNNTAGGGCCGTTTAGGGTTTAGGGTCTCAGCCTTTGGCTTCTTCCATCGCCGAGGGGGTCCTTCAATTCGGACATTGGCACGGAGTGTACTTAGACTTCGCAGTGTAGGCTGTTTCTTGGCAAGGCAAGGCTTCGAGGGTTGGGGCCCCGATGTTTAAGGATTTCGAGGCTTGCGGTTAAGCAGTGAACCTCGATGAATCAGTTTATCACGAGACTGATTCAAGTAGGACAGGCTCAGGAGCTACGTTTCATAGCTGCTGACTCCGAGTTTAGTGTCTAAGTTGGTATCGTCGC